>APFE031058933.1:0-13751 GCA_000404065.3 Pinus taeda
TTTTTTATAGGAAAGAATCTCTTCTGAATATGAGAAAATTGTCATGGGTTTTCTTTGCAACACACATTTAAACATGCCTATTGTGTATCTTAGTTGAAGAAACACCAAAAATAATGAGGTATCCAACCCAATTCCATACACATTCCAATGAGTGCATATAATGAAGGCATTGTTGGTCTACAAATGTATAATTAACATGAATGTGGCAAAGAAAAACATTTTTTCGAAATCTATAGATTGGGGTGTAGTCTATTTAAGACAAAACTACTTATAGAGTGCAATTAATATCTTCTCTTCCTCACTCAATGATAATGTTTTTTATTTTTCAATGAATATTTGATTCTATGTTTGTATTCCTCTAAATTATAAAAGCACCGTTCCATAAAAGTTTAAAAGAACTAGTTAAATTTGGGTTTTGTAATAACATATTTTAAGTAATCTTGGTTTGCAAATCATGATAAGAATCACACCATAACAATTTTGGTTTATGGCATCATCATTCATATTCATGTTCATGTGTATATATATTTAATTTCAAAAAAACACAAAAAAAAAACTAAATAAACACATACCACTATATAACATGGACATAATAATTGTGACATAAATAATATAAAAAATACAATTATAGTTTTTCACTCAACTAAAAAATAAAACAAATATCACTATGAGTTTGAGTTAAAAAAAAATATTTCTTAGATCTTAAAACTTTAACTTTATTAAAACTTAACCATAATATATTTTAAAATTTTCTAATAAAAACTAAACATCTCTAACACATATTTCATTGTAAAACTAACCTAATAAATAAACATATATATTAACATAAACATAACCATCAAACATCTATTCCCAAATATTATATAACTTCTATCGCAATTAAACATATATTTCAATATAACATCAACATAACCCAATATTAATAATAATAATAATATAAACAAAAGTTGTGCCTTACCTAAATCCCTTAGATATATGAAAACATAACAACTCCATTTCATAGTCTGAGTGGCTGAGTTCTCCTACTTTAAGTAATTTCTGGACAAGGATTTTTTCCCCTTCTTGTGGAGTTAAACCCACTTTTAAAATTCGAACATTGGAGCACCTCCGCAGTTCTGGGAGTTGGAAATTTACGGTGGCCTATTAAATATTCCAAAGTCCATCGAGAAACTGGAGTATCGTGAAAAAATTGTGCTGCATCGTCCAATGCCTTGGCCATCTAATGACCTGAAACGTTTGCCCGATGAATTCTGTCTTCTGCTGTCCTTGAAACATTCGGAGTTAAACAGTACTGTAGAGGATTGGAATCGCTACCAGATTCCCTCGGGAACTTGACGAACTTTGACCATATTGACTTTTCCAACTGCTTCAATTTGCAGATACTTCCAGATTCGTTTAGGAATTTAGCAAACCTTCAACACATTAACTTAACTTGCCTTTTTGCTCCAGATTGATGATGCTTCCAGATTCATTTGGGAACCTGACAGACCTCCAACATATTAACTTACTGTTGCTCCACGTTCCAACATATTAACTTACTATTGCTCCACGTTCCAACATATTAACTTACTATTGCTCCACGTTCCAGATTCTTCCATAATCTTTTGGCAATTTAAAGAACCTTATACATATTAACTTGTCCCATTGCTCCCAATTGCAGACGGTTCCAACTTCCTTTGGTAACTTAAATAATCTTCAATATCTTGACTTGTCCGATTGCTCCAACTTGGAGATGCTTCCAGAGTCCTTTGGGATCATCACTAATCTGCAGCAAATTCATATGATCCGATGTTCAAATTTGAAGATGCTTCCAGATTCATTTGGCAACGTAATTAACCTCCAAATTATATAGCCCGTCAGGGTGCTCCAGTTTGAAGAGACTTCCAGATTCGAGACTTCCAACGTATTAATTTCATCATCTGCTTCCATTTGGAAATGCTCCCAGATTCCTTTGGCAACTTAAAGAATCTCGAACATATTAACTTATCAAATTGCTCCAATTTGTGGTTGCTACCATTTTCCTTCGGAGATCCAAGTAATTTGAGAATTCTGCACTTTAAAAAGCAAAGTGATGAAAATGCTACCACCTTCCTTAGGTAATCTAAGGAGCTTGGAGGAAGTGGAGCTCTACTTTTGCCAGGGATTAAAAGATTTTTCTGATTCATTAGAATGCTGACTCAGTTGATAAAGTTGAAAATAAGAGAGATGAATGATGAATTATCAGGAAAATAAGATTTTAGTGACCTGGTGGAGGTTGGAGCATTGCCAACAACACTAATAAAACTAGAGTTGATCTTTTGTGTTGGATTGAGGAATATAAGAAGGCTTTGTAGCCTTGTAAATCTTCAAATGTTGAACATTAGCATGTGCATAGAATTGGAGGAGCTGCCAAGTCTTGAAACATTGATATCTTTGGAGGAGTTGTGTGCTTCTACTTGTCTTAAGCTGAAGAGCATATAGGGTTTGGGCCAGGTGACAAAGCTGAGACGACTAGATGTTAGGGAGTGCTCTGAGTTAAATGAATTGCCCGGTATTGAATATTTGAAGTCCTTGGAGAGCCTAGACGCCTCTAAATGTTCCAAACTGCAGTGGGGTGGGGGACTAGTGGAGCAGCTATGCCAAGGATTGAAGGAAGGCTTCATCATGTGAAGAGCAATTATTATAATCAGAGCACTTCACAATCACATTCCTAGCCAGTTGCCACAGTCCTCACTGCAGGCTTCACACATAGCTCTGTTATTAATAAAAATCTATCATAAGATCTACCTCTAGTCCATGCTATCTTAATTGTTTTAAATCTTCCTGCAAGCACCATGACTGTACTCTTACACTTATTGAGCTGTAATTATTTCAAATGCAGTTAAATTTATTTTCAATTTTGACCCAAGTGTTGGGATCTTCATGTGCCATCTGTGTTGTCTAAGATCCTTCCCTTTTCACATTCCATGAAGTGAATTAAAATCCACTAGCCACAGTTAATACAAATTATGGTTGTCAGACACAATCGTTTCTCGTTTATTTTTGAAGCAACGATCATCGTATTAGTGGACCCCTTTGGAAGTAATTGTTCATGTCTCCAACGAGAATACCTCAGAAACTGGGGAAGGGAACACAAAAGGGCGTCAAGGTGGATACACTACAGAGAAGGATGAGCTGCAAATGTTTTTTTTTCAACGTTGAATTGTATTGAAATTTTTATAGTTCTGAAAATGAAGATCAAGTTGTTTTTTCATGTTTTTATGAGAGGCCTGAGAAAATTTACATAAACAGAAGTGGATATTGTGGATAAAACCTTACTGCTGGTTCTCTTCCAAATGTCACCAGATCCTTCCAAATATAATAAATGAAATTTACATAGAACACTTAGAAAATCATATTTCAAAACATGTTATTTGAGCCCTCCTTACATATAGTGTTATAGCACACTGTGACCCCGTCTATAAATTCTCATCATCTGATTGCAGCATTGACTAATTTAATTGGGAAAATGATTTTGGAAGGTATATTATGTAGATCAGTTGCAAGTTTGCAACCCTTCAAGGAAAATAACACAATTCTTCATCAGCTGATATTCTGGGTTGTATGATCGAATATATAGTGCACCTCAATGTATCTATTTATACTATAGGTGTCTTGGAGCAACAATATAACCGTTTCCTAAGTTATCAGGTAAAATGAATTTGGAAATCTAACGAAATTATAAATCTGTTACATAGAAGAGTTGCAACCCTTCAAAGAAATAATAGAATTCTTCATAAGATACTTTGCTGTTGGTTTCACTAATAGAACAGAATCCTTTGCTGTTAGGTTGATTGTAAACTACACCTCAATATATCCGTAAGTTGCACCACAATCAAAGAAATAACAGAATTCTTCATAAGCTGCTCTACTGTTGGTTTCAATGATATAACAGAATTCTTCCTAAGCTGCTCTGTTCTTGGCTACAATGATAGAACAGAATTCTTCCTAAGCTATCCTACGGTCGGTTTCAAAGATATCACAGAATATAAACTACACCTCATATCCACTTACCATAAGTTACACCTCAATCTCTGTCTTGAATGCAGGTTGTAATGCAGAAATCTGTGGACCTTTCAAAAATAGTTAAGGCCAGGTTCTATCACTTAGTGTAGCATAACCTAATCGATGCAAGTGTGAACCTATTACCATTCTGGTAAAATGGACGATGCCAAGTGAAATGAACCTATTACCATTCTCACGAGTCACTCATGCTTCTCTTTCTGGGATTCGTCTCTGGCTTTTCCTCTATTTCTGATGGATTTCTCGTCGATGCCTCTGCTTATTAGCTTCGTCGCTGGGCTTTCTGCAACTGCCTCTGTCTCTAGGCTCTTGGATGTGATTAGTTACCACCGCCGCAGCCTGTTGCGGGTTAATTCGGGTCAGGATCTGCAGATGTCCATCGTGCAGCTGTTTCTTGGCTTCGGTCGTGGTTTGCCGCCGCCTTGCTCTGTTCGATGCCCTCTGCTTTACTATTTGGGGTACACTGATTTATCTCTGCACTTTTTTTATTTGTTTTTGCAGATACCTAGGGTGTTGCTGTTGAGGTGTAATCTTTTGGTTAGGTGTGTCAATTTCAGTGTGGCCACTTCAGAGATCTAGATTGCATATGCAGTTATATGCAAAAATTAGACACATGTAAACAATTTTCATCTTAATGAAAACTGCTCTTTGTTATCTATTTTTTTTTTTTTCCTTGGAAAAATTGATCTATATTATGTCACTTTTAAGAACAATGGACAATTTGGTTTTGAACGAGTGATCATACGACCTGGTTATGAAAAGGCATGGACACCCCATTTAGATACAACTGAAAGGTATTATCATGCACACACACTATAAATGGAAGTATAAATACTGCTCTACTCTACATAGCACTGAAAAACAGAGGCAAGACTGGCTGAGTTGGTGGGCCCTTCTCGACCAGCTCATGCGGCTTGAAATGAAAACCAAGTTACACACAAAATTAAATCACAACTAAATCATAAAAGCACGAACAATCGGGTTTGTATTACTTTGTCTCACATGAACATAGAAATGAAGGTGTGGTTCCATAGAGCGATCAACCTCTTTATAGAGTTCTAATTTTGTAACTTCTTACATGGAAAATGTAGTAGGTAGGCGGATTCCATGAATTCCCTACCCCGTGTCTGGGAACGAAGGACACATAACAAAATGGAAAAGAATGGGCAATTTCCCTTACATCTTCAGATTTGAACCCCAACCATGTGAACTAAAATCGCTTCGTTGGCATGCCGATTTGGGCAAATTCGTTAGGCAAGCCTGATACCCTATTGATACATTGTTATGTTTGACCACGTTCACTAATTCTCGCACATCTCTCAAGCCAAGTGAGGTTGATTTGATAAACAGGAGAGTAGCACATCTCTCAACCCACCTTAGGTTGATTTGATAAACATCGGGGTTTCTTAAAGGTACTAGGAGGAAAACCCATGTAGTTTTTTCTATATAGATCATAGAGGTGGGTCACGAGATGCCTTGGATTATAGGAATGGACTTAAAAACTATTTTTATTAGTGGCAATTAATTTCAATTAAGTTTTTCTTACTCATTAAAACAATGGAATTGATACCAATTAGCAATAGCTTGTCTCAAAGCTTTTTAAATGGATGTTTCCATTGACGATGCAAAATGCACCTAAATGCTTGCATAAGAGTGGGGTTGATAGGGTCAAAATGCATTACTTGTAAGTAAAAACAACATCAATTCAAAGCCCTAAAACATTACGCTCACGATACTAGTTTGTGAGATTAGGTTAAGGTTTGTCAAGGAAAGGGTAATAAGGGTTTCCTTGTGTGGGATTCCTATATGTACTTTCGGATGTGGATGCCCCATTAGGATTGCGCAAGGTAGAGTAACTTGTGCTCAACATGGGAGGAGGACATGATGCAACAAGAGGGTTTTGATAATGCCTTCCTATCATAGGTGTAGCGAGAGGTGGTTTGTACCCATATTAAGAACTATGGGGGGTGTTCCATATGAATTTCCATTTTTTTATTATAGGGAATCTAATTCTTAGGGTGAGCATTGTAGTGAGTGATGAACCCAATAATCCCATCAACAAAGTTTGATGCCCCTTATTTCTATTGGTTGAAAGGTTGAGCATAGGGCACATCAAGGATTACCATATAGATATATCCTAATTGTCATAAATCAATTCAAATTGTTGAGCCTTCAGATGACTCCTTCCTCATTTTGAGGCATGGTGGTCTGACATCCTTTGTTATTATAGGCAAAAGGGGCCTGAGGAAGAAATATAGAAGAAGTTTCATACGAAATTCTATTTTGTAGGTGTTGTGGCATCTACACCATTGATGGAAATGATTTGTGATGTGGGTGGAAGATGTTTTTCTAAACTTAGGTAATAATTCTAGACTTGTGTCATGACAAGATGGTAACTAGAAGAATGTGGGAAAAGACTTCACCACAGATTTAAATGTGTATGGATCCCTACCTTCTTAGTAATCCAAAATTTCACCGAGGAGCTAGTTACAGTGTATTGGAAGAGCCTCAACGGAATTGAGTCATTAGTGATATTATTTGATGAATTACATAGATGAAAGGTCATTATGTGGCTAGAAGGGTCTTCTCTTACCTCGCTCTCAAACTTTGGTATAAAAACGTAACTTTGTTGATGCTAGGGACTAAGCATTGTTATATGTTATCGAGTCATTTGTTAGCTTCGAAAGATCTAGAAAGTTTAGTGAAGCAACAAGTAATTTTGGCAGTGGGATTCGGGTCTTCCATAGCTTGAGCTTGACAAGTGTGAAGTATAGCATTAACTCGAGGTACAAAAACACACCTAGGATGAATGACCTAACAAAGCTAGAACAAGTAGTGATCTATGAGGCCAAGATCAAGTAGGTGACAGTGCAAGGCATGAGAATCTTCATACAAACATTAGGAGGTCTTTAAGGAAATTAGACCGTCAAGGTACAAAATGGTCCTCTATGGTTCTCAACATAGTGGGTGTAATTTGAGAGGGTTCAAATGTGTTAGAACAATTGAATCAATGCATACAAAAAGCAAGAAAAAAGGTTTCTTTACTTGAATGATGTTTAAATTTTTTTTATTAAACCAATTTTCAATAATGGTGAAAAGTGTGTAAAGACATAGGAAATCCTAAATGACCTATCCTCCATTTTCTCAAAGAGTAACTAGGATTTTCCAACTATTATGACAATTGAAGTTGATTCCACTAGAAGAAATTTAGTGAACGTTGAAAGGAAGTTTATAAAGAGGGGTATTGGGGAACATCCAAAAGTTGCTAGTGGCACTTCCAATAGTCATTCAAAATTATTTCCAAGTGTAGTTTCTACCCACAAACACCACCATGGGTGGATTCTCTAATAATAAGTTAAATCTATCTAGTGCAAGTGAGAGAATCTCAGCTTTGGGAATCAACCACAAGTCTCGAGCCCCTAGCAAGAGTTGGAAGACTCAAGGAGGTCCACAAGAACATGGGCCTAAGCCTAACACTTGTCACAAATTTCTTCTCACCGCTAGCTTTATTTACACTCAATAATAGACGATTTGAAGTTCCTTATAAAAACAATATTTGTATTTTAGATGTAAAATGACTAAGGGGGATTATTTGGACACCAACACCCCACAATCTTAACATAGACTATAAAAATTATTTTGTGACCCCACAACAGGGAAAAACTAATGTGTTAAGTTAGAGTGAATTTTATGTGGCGTTGAGTTGGGAGGATGCCACAAACTCATTTACTTAAGGCATCAAGAGATGAAAGGCATCTTAAGGATCAACCTAACGTTCTAATTCTCCCAAATCACAAAGAGTGCAAGGGGAAGAGCATACTCGTGTAAGGAAGGCTTAAAAGAATTTTAGTGTGTGAAGTAATGTGTTTACAAGGTTACAAATGTGTCAATCACAAGTGTTTATCAAATTGTCAACATGTGGATATCCTATGATCATTACTTTCTGACCTACTTAAACTAAATGATATTGTACCTCATAGATAGATAGATGTTTGTATTATGAGACATTTACTTTCCCCTCATTAAACTATGTGATTTTTTAAGACTAGTTCCTTTTCCCCAAATCCAACTATACAAATTGGGGCAATATTGTTAATTTTTTTTGTTGAAAATGTATTTTTAAATGCATAAATAGATTCAACACCCTGAAAAACTCCAAGTGCACTTGAACTTTGAAAATTAAACAATTTAAATTCTGATTCTTAAAAATCTCTATTGAATTTGGGCAAAAATAGCAAGAGAAAAAGATCATTTTGTTTATTAATTAAACTATGCTAAAAAAAGATATCAAGCAAACTTACAGTATGGAAATTTTAATTATTTTGAAAATTATATCAATATATACTATATCTATATATTATATATATATATATATATCATATACTATATATATATAATATATAGTATGTTATATATATATATATGCCAAAAGGGATGCCAAGAGGCACATTCTACAACGTAGTATGTGGGTGGAGCATAAGTATATCATGCCTTCAATAAAATAAAAGATAAAAATTATTTACTTGAAGTCGGTCCAATGAAAATGAAAATAATTATATTGTTAGGTGGACAACCCTCATCTTGCAGATAAGATAAAATCTCCCTAGACTCAATGACTGAATCTAGTAACAAGCAAACAAACCTAGAAATCTTTCTCTACGTTCATCTTTATTGAATCATGAATAATAGTAATGGAGTATAGAAACCATGACTTTTAATTGAAATGTTTGAAAATAACTATATTGTTAGGTGGACAAACCTCGTCTTGTGGACAAGAAAAAATCTCCCTACACTCAATGACTGAATCTAGTAACAAGCAAACAAATGAGTAAATCTTTCTCTAGGTTCATCTTTATTGAATCATAAATCATAGTAATGGAGTATAGAAACTGTTATCACCCAAAAATTCTCAAAACATCATTGTGTCAACTCTTCTTTTGGTCATGATTCCAAGAAGGTCTAAAGTTCATTTTAGTCTTGATAAAAGGGTAAGTGAGAGGGTTTGAAGTCTTAAAATGTCATCTTTCATTTCCAAATAAAGTCCTTTAGGTTCACTTCTGGTCAAATAGGTCACATTTTCCATTTAGAAGTCATTCCATTAATTTTAGGGTTAATTTTTTTATTATACAGGAATTCACAGTTTCATCACGTAGCTAGTTGAAAAAAGGTGATTTGCGCTACGAAACTGCTGTGTATGCTCTTTTTTCTATTTTTAGTAGTCAATTTCCAAAGGGGTTCTTGAGCAATTGAAAACTCATTTTTGAAAACTAAAAGATGTTTTTCTTCCTAACATACCTAACTACAAAAACCTCTATTTGTTTCTTTAAATTCATTATGAGGTGGGAGAAATTGATGACCCAACTTGCACTACGAAACTGTTGAAAGTCATTGAGAGGAAAACTCTCTTTTCTGGTTTTAGTAGTTCACTTCATGATTAGTTTCTGGCCAAATTCAAAAGTATTATATAATTCTGAAAGCGGTTTATCTTCATAAGATCTCTAGCTAAAACAAACTCTTTCACTTTCCTCAAAAGTGTTACTAGTTGAGAGAAACGAGGCTTTCTTTGAAGCCATATTTTCAGAAATCAGAATTTTCCAGTTTTATACATGTTGTTCAAAGACAGTTTCTAGACAGTTAGGTCATGGATTAGCAGGGTTGGTAAAAATGTTGGAGGCATCATAAAGGTTGAAGACATGGATTAGTAGCTGTCAAAGAATGTATTTAAGTCTTAGATAAGGTTGTTGAAACATGTTTTAGGAGTTTCATTCCTATTTGTATTAGGACTCCTAAAAAGACAGTTGGCTGTTAATTTATAATTATGAGTTTGTTTTATGAGTAGATAGGTGTCAATTTTAGAAATTTAAATTCTCTTGATGATAGATCATAAAATCCAAGGTTGTAAAGACTCTATATGAAGCATGAGGTCAAATTCCTCATGGTTGGCATTTGTATTAGCAAAAGAAGCTGTGTTATGGGAGCAGACTGTGTGTTTTTCAACTTAATATAGAGATCAATTTTACTACTCAAGATTCACAAGGGGTTTATGTGTTAGATGTTTCTATGGCCTTTTAAAATTACTTATTTGCAGTGGTATGAGCATGTGTTACTTATAATTCATTGAAAAATGCTCTAACTTCCTTCACATGCTTGTAGAATGTGTTTATTCAGTGTGTTATTGTTTCACTTATAAACCTAAACTCCAAGTGCCTTGACTTCCATGCTTAGCTGATTATGATGTTTTGTTGAAGACTACTTTGAATCCATGGCTCAATAAATGTTTGCTAATCTGTAATTCAACCAGTTATACATTTTTGTCCATTTTTATATAAATGTTAGGAAGGGACTGATATATACAAAGGCAGTTTAACTTTCTGAAGCTGAGATTCCTAAAATACTTCACTGAGTTTTATCTTTTATCTTTGATATGTTTTACTTCAATAGTATTAATGATTATTACTTAGAATTCATGGAGGAGCATGCTCTAACTTCCTTTAAGTGTTAAATTATGGTGAATTGAGTTCTTAGGTCCTATCTTTGGATGTTTTTGTTCAATGTTTTAGTACTTATTACTCAAAATTCATGGTTATTCATGCTCTAACTTGCTTTAAGTATTAAACCTTGATGAATCACTTTTAGTACTTTTCTTTTGAATACCTTGATGTATCATTACTCAGAATTCATGCCCACATGCTCTGACTTCTATGAACTTCAAGTTATTAAGACTTTCCTGAATCTGTTACTCTTTCATTGAAGTATATACAAGCCTCAGTTTTATAAGAAGAGCTATTTGTTATCTTTATCTCTATCACCGACTCCATAGCCCAATGGTAGCAAGTCTCCATCTTTCAACCTATAAACATATAAAGTCGCAAACCATAGACTTATCCATCTATCTATATCTTTAATCAATATCATTAACCCTTGAGAGAGCCCTCTCAGGCTGAGGAGGCTAAGCCTCAACCAAAAGATTGGTTTGAAATAGTTACACTGAGATTGAATTGATGTGCAACCTATCAGGGTCATTTTTTGGTGATAACAGAAACCATACCTTTTAATCGAAATGTATGTTGAAGATCCTTACTATAACCTTGCAATGGTTAGAATCTAGACCTGCAAACACACTAAAACCCAAAATCTCAAAGGCATATGATATATAAATGATTGAATACAACCTATACTAGTGATCAAGGAGACTAGTACCTAATATCATAACCAATGGAAAATGAAAGTAATCATATAATTTTTAGATGCAACGGACAATATGTGAGAAATAAATACTCTTTTGTATTATATTTGAATGAAAAGGAGAGATACAACCTAGCCTTGATGTTGGCAATTCTCCTTCCAATAGTCTCCAATCCTTCCTCAAGTGACAAGCTTCTAGCTTGAAATTGACAACATAAGTTTACATCAAAAGTCAACCCCTTCCCCTCTAGTTTGTACTGAATTTATAGAATAAGAGGGGAAGTTTAGAGATTCTATTTCTAAGTATGAGATCCACAAAGATGGGGATTAGGGTTCCATAATGAGATGGAATAGATTCATGAAACATGGGATGAGGACCAAATAAGTAGCGACTCTAATCCTTCTTGGTTGTATAGTATTCTACAACAATGATTCTAGCAATTGCTTTTTATTTTTACCTAGGTTAAAAGGTTGTCACACTTTTTAATGGAAAACAGACTGATAAAATGCACAGGGCACAATCATTAAAAGTATGTTTGCGCAAATAGTTGCTAGGAAATGTGTGGCACTGCTTGAAAATAGGTTTTTTAGAAATGAAATCCAGGATTCTCTTTGTTTTTAGAATGGTTTTTCTTCCAACATTGTAGGGGATTGCTTGTAAGAGTTCATCAGATAGTGAGAGATCTAGATTTGCAATCATTTTCCTAATGGTAACAAAATAATGTGTAACATATATAAATAAAAAATTAGACATGTCTTGCAGTTTATAGGTGACCACCTCCACCCACATCTCTTCATCCTACACACTGTGTTCCACCATTGTCTCTCTGCACCCTTCTCGTTGGATGTTTGTTCCCTCATAGCCATAACCAACTTCATCTATATAATCGAGACCACACAGGACCATGAGTAGTTCTAGGAAATAATCCTTTCCATGATGTGGACATTCATAGAGGCACTTAATGTAGGTTTTAGCATTGTACATAAATTACCTACAAACGAATTCTTAAAACAAAAAAAAACAATGGAAAGAACATAAAACATAAAACAAATATACGCATATATTTTCCCTTGGATCCCAAAATCACGACTACCAAATTGATTTTTCATTATATTCGTTTCAATGTTACAATAAATATATATACATGTCAAAGAATTCATAAAACTCCAATCGATTAACCCTGGATTAGAACATAATCGTAGTTCCCTTGACTAGATCTACAAAATTCCATGGGAAAAAGAACATCACGCTCAAAACCATGTGCAAAAACCATGCACAAAACCTTGGATAGGCCTGCCCAACTATTTTTGGGTCCACAAAAAACAATTCTTGGGGTGTTACGCCTGCCGAAACAAATAAGGGGAATTTCTACCCCCCCTTGTGACCCCCTTGCTCGTGCAACTAGTCATGGAAAGAATATAACACACACCTAACACTCAATAGGAAGGTGGAGGCCACAACCCAAGAGGCTCTCTAGATGTTTATCAAGTTGGCAGGGACTAAGCCATGGTTCCTATGCTTGTAGATCATTAATGTGATTGTAAGCATGCTACAAATCATCGAGGTAGAGACACTCGAAGAGGGAATTAAACATAACCATGTAATTATACACATGTAAATTGGATTCGATTTGATTCGAAACATAAAGTTTTGCATAAATAAGTTAAGAACCTCTTAGTATGTTGTATAAATTCTTAGTTTCAAAAACAAACTGAGAATATCCTAGACCCCAATGAAAAACTTCAATTTTTGTCATCAAAGAGTCCAAGAGTTGAGAAAGATTCAGCTCGTGACTTGATGCTACCAGTGGTAAGAAAAACAAATTGAAATAAAAAAATAATTAGTTGGTAAAACTATCTTAAAACCAATAAAAAATCATAACAAAATCAATTGAATATGGTTATCACTTGTATGGGAAAAATGACAAAATAGAACAATGAGCTGAGTAAATCTATCTTAAAATGAAAGAAACAATTTTGCGTACAATAAAATCCATTGAATATTGAAATTAATAACAACACTAGAATTTCAAGACAAACATACAAAACGGCTTTGACTCACAGTAAAAAAAAACTAACTTATTTTTGGAGTGTTATCTGTGTATTTACTATAGTATAGTAGACTCTACATGATTCACTAGCAGTCGCATACAATTGTAAGTATAATATGAGATTTGATATTATATTTAATATTAATATTCAAGAAAAAAAAATTGTCGATCAAAACACTTGATTTATATTATCATGAGGAAATAAAGTACCCTCATATTTTCATAAGCTTATCCTACCTCATTCTGACCATATTCACTGGCAAGGAGAGCTGGAATATGAAGCATAAGATTTAACAATTGACACCTTATTTCGAGAGGGCTACAAAGACATACTAGCAGAAAAACTGACAAAATAAGGAAACAAGTTATCAAAGGCATATCAAGGTGGCAGACGTGGATGGTGCATGGTTGCAACTACTAGCTAACCCTATTGCCCATGCATATTGTAGTAAATGTCGATTCTGGAATCGACCC
>APFE031058936.1:0-19578 GCA_000404065.3 Pinus taeda
AATGTTTAATTTAATTATGTGGTTAATTGTTGTTTTGTTGCTCTTAATTGTTGTTGAAAGAAAACAGTTTGACAATGGCTGTGGTGCCTCCTCATGAGAGGAGGATTAAAATTAAATATGACAGTTGTCAAAAAAAGGGAATAAGAAAACATAACTACCTTCTGGAAACGGTTGAGACTCTCGTAGGAGAAAAGAAAAGAAAAGAAAATACACACTACGTTTGGTGGGGACCAGATAGTGGAGACTGTGAGCCAGAAGATAAAAAAACGCTAAGTCTGGTAAGGACCAGATAGCGAGGCTCAGTGAGTTGTATCCTGGTAGAGAACGCTAAGTCTGGTAAGGACCAGATAGTGCATATTTGGGAAGCAGAAGCCTTCCTCGAAACGCTACGTTTGGTAGAGACCAGATAGCGCAGGTCTGGCAGCGCCAGAAGTCTTGCAGACAACAAGGGTCCTGCGGGAGTGCTTGGGGGTGGAAGGTCGAGGAGGACCCTCCTAAGGTTAGGAGGTTGACAAGCGCATTAGGGAGGTTTGCCCTCTGTTCAGGTATGAAATAACTGAGGAATTAATAGATTTGGTTTACACTGTTAACATCTGCCAAACTCTAATGTCTTTGGCAAACAGAGGATTGTAAATTGTATTTAGGAAAGAATTCTGAATTAATATAGGCAACAAAGAACTTGATAAGTGTAAAACCATAAAGCGTTCAAGATTAAATCCTCTGTGTAGTTACTGTAAAACAGAAATAAGAATCAAACCCAAATTCATAGTTTCCAGAATACATCTGCGCAAATGTAGGCAACAATTGAATAAACATGACCATATGTATATTTATAGAACCGCATCTAGAACTAAACTGAAACAATGTATAATATAAATTCTTATAGTCTTTACAGATTGGAAAACATCATAATGGTAAGAGCAAGTAAATGCATGCATATGCAGGGCTAACTCCTAAAAGATTTCCGTAGAGCCTCTTTTTTTTATGGGAGTAGCTATAGAAAAGACAACACGGAAATGGAACCAACCTCAGGTTCAAACGTGGTCAGTAAACACTGGTGTCCACGCAAAACAAATATTTCAGATTATAAGAATGGTAACGGACACCGGAAAAGTCGTGGTAATAACACTGTAAATAAAAAGCTGTATCAGGTATGAATAGGGTAGCATAGCCGAAAAAGGGTTTTCCCATTTATAACTGGTAGCCTTCAATAATCAAACAGATAATAGAGAACATATCCTGGAAATAGTACCTAATAATGAAACCCTGCACGGTAGCTTGAGAACTAGAAATACAATTATTCCCACAGCTAGCTATAGGAACTCCAATGCACAGACCAAGACTACACAATCTAAACTATTTTCACAACCATTAACGATAAAACATTTCTGCGGAAGGAAAATGCATTTATTAACCCGGTAATGGAGGAAAGTTCATCCGTCATGAAAACTACAACATTAAATAAGTATTCACCCGGGAATAACCCACAGAAGGGTTCAAGCCCCCGGTTCTGTAACAAAATATACATTTAGAAGTTGATAACCGGCGCAACCCAGCCAGGGCTCTGTCGCCAGAACTGTTCAGAACGGAAAACAAATACATTATAGGAAAACTAGAGTAGGCCTGCGGCCTTATACAAAAATAAATACGACAGTAAGACTCCATAACTAGAACAGAACTCAGGCAGGCTTGCCCAGGAGGGAACCAACTCGGTCATTCTTCCGGATTATCCATCTATGCTTAAAACTATGGTGGCAGGTGCCTCTTACCCGGAGAGTGACATGAGCGATGGAGTCTGGGTCGGTCGCCTATCGGGATGCTGGTCATGATAACCTGGATTAGTACCTGTGATAGAAGAGTCACCCAAAATTCTAGTAAGAGCAAGAACATTATTGAAATTATAACCGAAAACATCAATTACCAAAGAAAGGTGTATGCAGGCTTACCATCACCGTCGTTAGAAGGCAAAGATCCATCGAACCCGCCAGGAGCAAACCGGTTTGGAAGGACTGAGCTGTGGAGGAAGCCAAATCGCAAGAGACCTATAGGAGCTGAATAACCCTTCTCAAAATAAGCTCGAGAGGGTTCGAATGCCGCATAGAAACCCTCAAATAGTACTTTCCATACCTGGAACGATACAGATCGTTGATTTGGGAACCCCAATCTCCATCGTTGATAATGACGCAGAAATCCAGGAAGGGAGCTGCAATAATGGAAGGCTCGTGCCGTGTATGATTGAATGGAGGAGAGTACGAAACGAGTGAACCATGCACGTCAGCGTAGCCAGCTGGAGGTTGAAACCAGTGCCACTACAATGTAAGCATAAGAACAATCTAGAGTGATGGACATGGGAAACGCCAGCTGGACGCACGCTCCAGGCGCCAAGTGGATGGGGCAGTAATGTAAATGCTGTGGTGAGCGAACCAACACTTCCTGAGTTGACCACCAGGAAGAGCCACCCGTATAAACCCAGCCCCAATGCCGACTTTAATAAATGCATAAACTTGATTTAAAGATTCATATGGTGGAACAATTAATAACATTGTGGACCAATAGGGACGTCCTCGCAATCGAGGATTGTGCTAAGTATGAATATATATATATATATATAGAAAAAAAATGATTTACTATTTTATTGTGATTTAATGATATTTTTTTTCACATTTGATGGGGGCATTACAAGTGGTATCAGAGCCCAAGTACAACACTGTGACCTCGGTTAACCATAGTAGCGAAATTAATGGTTAAAAAAAAAAATATATATAATATATATATATATATAATCTATATATATATATATATATATATATATATATATATATATATATATTATATATATATATATATATATATATATATATAATATAATATATATATATATATATATCTATATATCTATATCTATATATATATATATAAAAGCAAGGGCTATCAGACAAGGTTGTTGTGTATCTTATCTGTTGAAATGTATTAATCTGTTGAACTCAGGTGACGGCAGATTATGAGGAGGACGAGCAGCGCCCCTCACAGGAATCTGGACAGGCCAGAAACCATCACCCACCCTCAAGGGAATCCTGAAATATGGGTGCAACTGGGGGAAGAGACTCGCAACACCAATTTGACTATATTGGAGGCAGTCCAGGAATTGAAGAACGAAATGGCCCGTCTGCGTGAGGACAATGCCAGATTAACTATGGAACAGGAAAGGATCATGAAAAGTTTGTCGGATAAACAAAACCAGCGTCAGCCGAATCCCAGTCTAGAGCAAATGCGTGCATCGGAAGAACGGAGTTACCATACTGACCATGAAGAGACAGAAGGAAGGGAGGAGGCTCGAGGAGAGAAATCTGATAATGCCTCGGAACATCGAACCTTAAAAAGACAGTGGATAGAGTTGCAAGGGAATTTCAGAAGATCAAGCCGCCACATTTTGATGGGGAGTCTGAGGAGGCAGCAGAAGCTTGGTTAATTAATATGAAAAAATATTTCCAAGTTTACGAGTATGATCACAATCTTAAGGCGTGGCTGGCTATTTTCTAGCTGCAAGGTAAAGCTACGTTATGGTGGGAGGAAGTCAAGATAGTGCGGGGAGTGAGTGAGCAGGATATAACTTGGGAAACTTTTCAAAGATACTTTAAAGAAAAATATTTGACGGAACGTTTCTATGATGAAAAGGCAAGGGAATTTCATGATCTGTGGCTTGGGCAATAGACCATGGATGAATTTATTACTAAATTTACATCTCTGCTCCGCTATGTACCGTATATTTGGGAGGAAAAGGCAAAAGTGCAGTGATTTGTTAGCAGCCTACCCCAGACAATGAGAGAAAGAATCGAATTCGATAACCCGAAGACGATGGATGAAGCGATACGGAAAACTAGGATTTGTTATTAGCAGAATAAATAGAAGGGATAAAATTTTGGGAAGTGTTGGACAGATAAAAAGGGCAGCAGAATGACTATGGATGTCAAGGGAGCTCGCGGCAATTTCAGTAAGGGATTTTCCAAGGGACCAAGCAATAGGAACCAGCCCAAAAATCAGCTCAGATTAAAGCCACCAAACGAATCCAGATATGGCGAGCAATCGGGCAGAGCTGATAACGAGGGGACAACTAGGCCACTAGTACAGTGTTGGGGGTGTGGCGGGCCACACTATATTAAGAATTGCCCTCATCGAAAGGGTAATGATCAGGTATCCCAGGTTTATGAAGCATCTACAGTGGGAGACGTGGCTCGGTCCATACCAAGAATAAACGCTGCCCTCGAGGACCGTCAAGATGATTACCAGCCGACGATGGTAGAGTTCGAAGGTAAGATTTTTGACCGAACTGTTTCTGTTTTAGTTGACCCAGGAGCTACACTAAGTTATGTTAGTCCCAAGGTTGTGGAAAACTGTAATTTACAATCTGTTAAGTTTAAAAGTCCATGGCTAGTTCAGCTCGCTACGGGGGCAAAAAGGCGAGTGCTGGCTAAGGTCAGCAACTGCCCACTGAAGATAGCAGGACAGACAGTGAGGGCAGAATTGAACGTACTTCCTCTCAGATCTTATGATGTGTTGATCAGAATGGACTGGCTGGAAAAATGGTGGTCCATAATAAATTGCAAAACAAAGACAATTTCTTACCAGGATGAACTGGGAAACAAATAGGAAATTCAGGGTATTCTAAAGCCGGTGCAGATCTAGCCAATTACCGCCTCACAATTGGCTAAATGCATCAGGAAAAAGTGTCAAGTATATGCAATTCAAGTGGGTTATGCCAATTCAAAAGATAAAGTTGATACTTTGGAAAGCATACCAGTGGTGCAAGAATTTGCAGATGTGTTTCCCGAAGAAATACCAGGGCTACCACCTAAAAAGGGATTTGGACTTTACCATAGAGCTGGTACCTGGTGCTGCCCCGGTGTCCCAAGCACCATACCGGATGAGTGTGCCGGAATTGACAGAATTAAAGATGCAGCTGCAAGAGCTGTTGGACAAGAAGTACATCCGCCCCAACGTATCACCCTGGGGAGCCCCTGTACTATTTGTCAAGAAGAAGGATGGAACTCTCTGTATGTGCATAGATTATCGACAGCTGAATAAATTCACAGTTAAAAATAAATACCCACTACCATGTATCGATGAACTATTTGATCAGGTGAAAGGGGCGACAATATTTTCAAAAATCGATTTGAGATCCGGGTACCACCAAATCAGAATTAAGGAGGAGGACATAGCCAAAACCGCTTTCCGAACCCGTTACGGACACTATGAGTTTGTGGTACTGCCTTTCGGGCTGACCAATGCACTTGCAACGTTTATGTGCTTGATGAATAGTGTATTTCATCGGTACTTGGATAAGTTTGTATTAATCTTTATTGATGATATACTAATATATTCCCGGAATGTCAAAGAACATGAGGAGCATCTCAGGCTCGTATTGCAAACGTTACGGGAACATTAGCTGTACGCTAAGTATAGCAAATGTGATTTCTATAAGGAGAAGATCCAGTATCTGGGACATATTATCACTAAAGAGGGCATTGCGGTGGACCCCGAAAAGATAAGAACCATAATGGAATGGCCAACACCGAAAGATGTGGCGGATATAAGGTCTTTCATGGGGTTGGCAGGATATTATAGGCGGTTTGTGGAAGGATTTTCAAGGGTTGCTTACCCTATCACTTCCTTACAAAAAAAAGGAAAAATATTTAAATGGACTGCAGAATGTCAACGAAGCTTTGAACAGCTCAAACATCTGCTCACAACTGCGCCGATGTTGAGCATAGCAGACCCGGAAAAGGATTACGTGGTCTGCACAGATGCAAGTAAAGAAGGTGTAGGACGGGTGTTGATGCAGGAAGGGAAAGTGATCGCCTACGAATCCAGAAAATTGAAAGAGCATGAGTAGAAATATTTTGCTTATGATCTGGAACTAACCGCTGTTGTGCATGCGTTAAAAATGTGGCGCCATTATCTAGTAGGGAGGAAATTCTTATTGATGACAGACCACCACAGGCTGACTAGCTATTTTAACCAACCGACTTTAAATGCTAGGCAAGCTCGGTGGGTGGATTTCTTGAGTGGATTCGACTTCGAGATCAAACACCTGAAAGGAAAAGAAAATCGGGTGGTTGATGCTCTAAGTGAAAAGGTGCACTGTCTCTATGAAATTGCCTTTAGTGAAGGACGGTCTACCCTCAGCGAAGAAATTAGAGGGGCTGCTGAGCAAGATCAAGTTTATCAGCAAAAGAAACAACAAGTGCATAACTTGACCAGCCACATAATGCAACAAGGTTATGAGTTGAATGCAGCAGGCATCTTATACTACAAAAAAAGAATTTATGTACCCAATAAAGATGACATCAAGAAGAAGATTTTAGATGAATATCATAAAAGTCCTTATGCAGGACACCCGAGTTATCATAAGCTCATCACCTCGCTTTAGAAGGAATATTACTGGCCAGGCATGAAGAGGGATGTAACAGAATATCTGGCACGATGCATATAGTGTCAGCAGGTTAAGGCCGAACACCAGCACCCTGCGGGGCTGTTACATCCATTACCCATACCAGAGTGGAAGTGGGAGATCATTACTATGGACTTTATCACAAGGTTACCTAAATCTAAGAGGAATAATGATTCCATCATGGTCGTGGTGGACAAACTCAACAAATCAGCCCACTTCATACCAGTGCAGTCTACTTACCGTGCGGCACAAATTGCAAATATCTTTATGCAAAATATATTTAAGCTCCATGGTTTACCCAAAACTATAATATCTGATCGCGATGTTAAGTTCACATTGGCCTTCTAGAGGACTTTGTTTGAAGGCTTGGGAACTCAACTAAATTTTAGCACCGCATACCATTCGTAGATTGACGGGCGGACTGAACGGGTAAACCAAAATGTGGAAGATATGCTGAGGTCGTATGTGATGCAGCAACGATCCAGTGGGAAGAGTATTTGCATCTGGTGGAGTTTTCATATAATAATGGATATCATGCATCCTTACAAATGAGCCCATTTGAAGTACTTTACGGACGAAAATGTCGTACACCATCCAGTTGGGGTGGACCGGAAGACAGACTCATGTTGGGTCCTGAGATGTTAAAAGAGATGGAAGAGATGGTTAAAAGAGTGCGGCCCAACTTAAAGGTAGCTCAAGATAGACAAAAGAGCTTTGCAGACTGAAAGAGGAATTTTAACGAGTATCAGGTAGGATAGCATGTTTATGTAAGAATTCGGGCAAAGAAAAGTACCTTACAATGGAGCGGTTGCGCCAAATTGGCACCTCGCTTTTGTGGACCCTTCCATATCTTAGCAAGGGTTGGGCCAGTGGCTTACCAGCTAGCCCTGCCTAGCCACATCTGGGTCCATAATGTCTTCCATGTGTCGATATTAAAGAAATATGTCTATGACCCTAAGCACATAATTAGTTGGCAGGACATTCAGGTAAGAATATGTCTTAAGTAGCACAAATCAAAACTGGTCGCTAGGGAAGAGACTGATTGAATATTGTGTGTTACAAGTGGAGCCGGAAGGAGAATTTCTGGTCAAGCCAATGAGCATACTAGATCGGAGAAGGGTCGTGCTGCGAAAATGAGCCATCACCCAGGTTAAAGTGCAATGGCAACACTTAGAACTGGATGAGGCCACTTGGGAGGATGAGCAGAGCATGAAGGAAGCTTATCTCGAATTGTTTACGGGTGGACAACATCGGGACGATGTTGAACTTCAGGAGGGGGAGATGTGATGCCCCTAGTAAAGCGATAGTGTTTTAAATTGGAGGCAGTAAATTTGATTGTTTGACTATGGTTATGTTTGGTAAAACTAAGTAATTATTATTGTTATTACTGTTTAATTTAATTATGTGGTTAATTGTTGTTTTGTTGCTCTTAATTGTTGTTGAAAGAAAACCGTTTGACAATGGTTGTGGTGCCTCCTCATGAGAGGAGGATTAAAATTAAATATGACAGTTGTCAAAAAAAGGGAATAAGAAAACGTAACTACCTTCTGGAAACGGTTGAGACTCTCGTAGGAGAAAAGAAAAGAAAAACAAAATACACACTACGTTTGGTGGGGACCAGATAGTGGAGATTGTAAGCCAGAAGATAAAAAAAACGCTAAGTCTGGTAAGGACCGGATAGCGAGGCTCAGTGAGCTGTATCCTGGCAGAGAACGCTAAGTCTGGTAAGGACCAGATAGCGCATATTTGGGAAGCAGAAGCCTTCCTCGAACCGCTACGTCTGGTAGAGACCAGATAGCGCAGGTTTGGCAGCGCCAGAAGTCTTGCAGACAACAAGGGTCCTGCGGGAGTGCTTGGGGGTGGAAGGTCGAGGACGACCCTCCTAAGGTCGGGAGGCTGACAAGCGCATTAGGGAGGTTTTCCCTCTATTCAGGTATGAAATAACTGAGGAATTAATAGATTTGGTTTACACTGTTAACCTCTGCTAAACTCTAATGTCTTTGGCAAACAGAGGATTGTAAATTTTATTTAGGAAAGAATTTTGAATTAATATAGGAAACAAAGAACTTGATAAGTGTAAACCCGTAAAGTGTTCAATATTAAATCCTCTGTGTAGTTACTGTAAAACAAAAATAAGAATCAAACCCAGATTCATAGTTTCCAGAATACATCTGCGCAAATGTAGGCAACAGTTGAATAAACATGATCATATGTATATTTATAGAACCGCATCTGGAACTAAACTGAAACAATGTATAATATAAATTCTTATAGTCTTTACAGATTGGAAAACATCATAATGATAAGAGAAAGTAAATGCATGCATATGTAGGGCTAACTCCTAAAAGATTGTCGTAGAGCCTCTTTTTTTTACGGGAGTAGCTATAGAAAAGACAACACGGAAATGGAACCAACCTCAGGTTCAAATTTGGTCAGTAAAGACTGGTGTCCACGCAAAACAAATATTTCAGATTATAAGAATGGTAACAGACACCGGAAAAGTCGTGGTAATAACACTGTAAATAAAAGGTTGTATCAGGTATGAATAGGGTAGCGTAGCCAAAAAAGGGTTTTCCCATTTATAACTGGTAGCCTTCAATAATCAAACAGATAATAGAGAACATATCCTGGAAATAGTACCTATTAATGAAACCCTGCACAGTAGCTCGAGAACTGGAAATACAATTATTCCCACAGCTAGCTATAGGAACTCCAATGCACAGACCAAGACTACACAATCTAAACTGTTTTCACAACCATTAACGATAAAACATTTCTGTGGAAGGAAATGCATTTATTAACCCGGTAATGGAGGAAAGTTCATCCGTCATGAAAACTACAACATTAAATAAGTATTCACCCGGGAATAACCCACAGAAGCGTTCAAGCCCCCGGTTCTGTAACAAAATATACATTTAGAAGTTGATAACCGGTGCAACCCAGCCAGGGCTCTGTTGCCAGAACTGTTCAGAACGGAAAACAAATACATTATAGGAAAACTAGAGTAGGCCTGCGGCCTTATACAGAAATAAATACAACAATAAGACTCCATAACTAGAACAGAACTTAGGCAGGCTTGCCCAGGAGGGAACCAGCTCGGTCATTCTTCCAGATTATCCATCTATCCTTAAAACTATGGTGGCAGGTGCCTCTTACCCGGAGAGTGACATGAGCGATGGAGTTTGGGTCAGTCGCCTATTGGGATGCTGATCATGATAACCTGGATTAGTACCTGTGACAGAAGAGTCACCCAAAATTCTAGTAAGAGCAAGAACGTTATTGAAATTATAACTGAAAACAACAATTACCAAAGAAAGGGGTATGCAGGCTTACCATGACCATCGTCAGAAGGCAAAGATCCATCGAACCTGCCAGAAGCAGACCAGTTTGGAAGGACTGAGCTGTGGAGGAAGGCAAATCGCCAGAGACCTGTAGGAGCCAGATAACCGTTCTCAGAATAAGCTCGAGAGGTTTGAATGCCACATAGAAACCCTCAAACATCACTTTCCATACCTGGAACGATACAGATCGTCGATTTGGGAACCCCAATCTCCATCGTTGATAATGACGTAGAAATCCAGGAAGGGAGCTGCAATAATGGAAGGCTCGTGCCATGTATGATCGAACATAGGAGAGTACGAAACGAGTGAACCATGCACGTCAGCATAGCCAGCTGGAGGTTGAAACCAGCGCCACTACAATGTAAGCATAAGAACAATCTAGAGTGATGGACATGGGAAATGCCAGTTGGACGCACGCTCCAGGCGCCAAGTGGATGGGGCAGTAATGTAAAAGCTGTGGTGAGCGAACCAACACTTCCTGAGTTGACCACCGGGAAGAGCCGCCCTTATAAACCCAGCCCCAATGCCGACTTTAATAAATGCATAAACTTGACTTAAAGATTCATATGGTGGAACAATTAATAACATTGTGGACCCATAGGGACGCCCTCGGAATCGAGGATTGTGCTAAGTATATATATATATATCTTATATATATATATATATATATATATATATATATATATATAGAAATGATTTATTGTTTTATTGTGATTTAATGTTATTTTTTTTCACATTGTGATGGGAGCATTACAGTAGATTCATGTTTTCAAAAAGTTAGGAATATTTGGCTAAGTAAATAAATATTGGGTTCAGTGAAATGTAGATAAATTAGATTTGAAATATTTTATATTATAATATAGTTATTTGGATTTAATTATTGAGATAAAAAGATTTGAGGAGTAGAATTTATGTTGCCAAAAAGTTAGGAATATTTGGCTAAGTAAATAAATATTGGATTTAGTGAAATGTAGATAAATTAGATTTGAAATATTTTATATTATAATGTATAATTATTTGGATTTAATTATTGAGATAAAAAGATTTGAGGAGTAGATTTCATGTTTCAAAAAGTTAACAATATTTGGCTAAGTAAATAAATATTGGATTCAAAGGAGTAGATTTCATGTTTCCAAAAAGTTAGGAATATTTGGGTAAGTAAATAAATATTGGATTCTGTGAAATGTAGATAAATTAGATTTGAAATATTTTATATTATAATGTATAATTATTTGGATTTAATTATTGAGATAAAAAGATTTGAGGAGTAGGTTTTTGAGGAGTAGGTTTCATGTTGCCAAAAAGTTAGGAATATTTGGTTAAGTAAATAAATATTGGATTAGTGAAATGTAGATAAATTAGATTTGAAATATTTTATATTATAATGTATAATTATTTGGATTTAATTATTGAGATAAAAATATTTGAGTAGATTTCATGTTTCCAAAAAGTTACGAATATTTGGCTAAGTAAATAAATATTGGATTTAGTGAAACGTAGATAAATTAGATTTGAATTATTTTATATTATAATGTATAGTTATTTGGAATTAATTATTGAGATAAAAAGATTTGAGGAGTAGGTTTCATGTTGCCAAAAAGTTAGGAATATTTGGTTAAGTAAACAAATATTGGATTTAGTGAAATGTAGATAAATTAGATTTGAAATATTTTATATTATAATGTATAATTATTTAGATTTAATTATTGTGATAAAAATATTTGAGGAGTAGATTTCATGTTACCTAGAAGTAAGGAATATTTGGCTAAGTAAATAAATATTGGATTAAGTGAAATGTAGATAAATTAGATTTGAACTATTTTATATTCTAATGTATAATTATTTGGATTTAATTAATTGATTTCATTTTAAGTGGTTGGGAGGAATGATTGTCATTTTCCTCATCTTTGGGCAAGTGACATGTTGAGCTCATATGGGTATATTATTGTGATGACTTAGTTTGAGCTTATATTAGTATATTATTGTGATGACCTAGAATCTAAGCTCATATTAATATATTATTGTGATGACTTAGAGTCTTGTTCTTAAGAGTTTTTGAGCCCTAAGACAACAAAAAGAAGTTTGCAATAAACTATATAGTAGATGTTACAAATTAACCTACAAGTTAGATTATTTGCTTCTTCCTAGCCATCCTCTAAGAGAGGAGAGTTTTGTTTCTCCGGTTCTATTGGTTCCTTCACTTTGTGGACAATTTGATCTTCTTTGAACTCAGCCTAAACCAGATTGTTTTAAACCTTGTTGTTTGAAGTGGCAGATAATGTCTTGTGGAAGTTGAAAGCGAAATTACTAAACATATTGCATTTTTCTTCAAGTATATCAATCTTCTTCTACTACCTTACCAACAAGCTAATGATAGTTGCATGCTTAGATATGTAGTGATGCTCACTCTCATTGACTTTAAAAGTCACAAAATAATAATGACCTCCTATTGGATTGAAAAAAATCCTCATGCCCTCTCAAAATTCTTAGAAATTCCTACACATCTATATTTTCCATGCTGGACAACCCTACAAATTGAAACTATAAATGAATACTTGAACTTGAGTGAGCCCCTATCCAAAGAAACAAAGTAAGCATTTCTAAACCCCTGAATATCTATAAAAAAACAAAATCTATGTAACGGTTAATATGCAATTTTTCATTAGTGAATTTCCCCCAAGGGGCAATCCTAGAAATGAGCACATATTAGAATAAACACCAAATACAAGCAAACAAACTATAATTAAAATGCACTTCTCTTTGGAATGATAACTTCGAAGTTTCATTCAACACCCAATCCCCAATCTCCATCGCATTCATATGAAATTCTTCCCAATTTGAAATAAGATGATCAAGAGACCCATAAATAGAAGAGAAAATAGGTGGTCAAGCACTCTAGAAGACCAAACAAATGTACATCCAATTTTGAACCACAACCTCTCCATTATCCCACAAAGCCTACATTGTTCATAATCATTGCAATCAATAATCGCAAGCATAGTAGAGGTTCAGACACAGTGGAGGATGTGACATGTCCTTAGCTCTCCCATCCCAATGGCACAAAGGTGATGTGTAGGGATTTGAATCATGTAGTGTCAACATTTTTTTTTAAACCACGGGAATCAATAACTCATTGGAGTGATCTTGGTTAGGCCTTGAATCAATTCACACATAATTAACATCTCTTTCAAATCATTCCTTAGAGAAATTTGCTTCTTTAGCCAGAAACATATCATTGAAGTAATCTAAGCTAGACTTGGGACCAATACACACTTAATTAACATGTCTTCCAAAATCATTCATTAGACACATTCACTTCTTTGACCAAAGAGTTCACTCAAAAATGCATACACATTTACCTAACCATTACTTGGGAATGCATACACATTTTTTTAATCATTTGTAACTTGACCAAGTTCCTCACTAAAAAAAGTACTTTATTTTTTTTAAATAAAAAACCTATTATATCTAAATCAAAATATTATTATTTTTTTGATTACAGTGGAATCGACAACAGGGGCAGCCTCGCGACTCGCGTTACACGAGGTCAATTATGACCGCTACCTCTATAACCACTAGGAGCTGTGCCCGCCCCTCTATACAGCTCCAGGGTTAGTCCGGGAGATTTGAACTCATGACCTTCAGTACAGAGCCCGCCTTTCTAACGAAATTCACCGCATTATGATTACCAACTCGCCTACCCCGTGAGACTTTAAATCAAAATATTATTAAAAACTATAATAATATTTAATTTATTTTTATACAAAAAATTAATATAAAAATATCACAATTTATTTTTAAAATTTGAATTATCATAATTTTAAAAAATAAATAACAATATCTTTTTAAAATTAAAATTATCAAAATTTTAAAAAATATATAAATATTTATTCCGACAAAAAATGTTTCTCTAGAAAAATATATCTACTTGTTATTACTCACTGCATTTTTATTACTCCATATTCAATATACATATTCCAAGATATAATTCAACTAGTAATTTTAAATTATCAAAATTTTAAAAAATATATAGCCACACGATGGGTAGCTTATGAACTTAGCCAACCACTACAGATCGCAAACTAGGTTGTGTTGCCAATAACATTTCATTTTGTAACCTTTTATTTAATAGACTTTTGAAGGGTTTAAAGATATGGATAACTTTACATGATCTTCCTCAACTCTATTGATTATAGGAGCATATCCATTCTACCATTATGGTTCTATCTACATTATCTTTTAATTTAATAGAAAAAATAGAAAATGTAGTACACAGATTATTTAGAGTACCTTTAATAATAACTCAATCTCAATATCAAGGCACTAGAGTTTTGTTTTTTTCTTAGTAATATTAGGATTTTAATGCAAAATATTTTGAGATATGGAAAGTTTTATGCAATTTTTCTCTATTGTAATTATATTTACAAGTATATTTATTTTAGAATAGGATTTTCAAAATTTTAATTTAATTTTCAATACTTATTAAATAGATGGTAGAGATTTAATTTCTATAAAGTATTTTCCAATATTATGATTAGTATTTTGTTGTAATTGCTGCAACACTCTCCAAAATTTTGGCTTGCACTCAAATTTCAGAGCCTTCCTTGGTCTTTTCCTTGATTATTGCAAACACTTAAGCTCATCCCATGCGCTTTTTTGACGTTTTTTGACCCCTTTTGCTTGTTGGATTACTTGTCGTCTTTCAACATGTTTGATTGTTATGTGACGTTTGCGAGCCTTTTCTGGTGGTTTCGAAGGTCGATATTTGTGTAAATGGGTTGTCCTAATCATGTAAACATCTATCGCACTCATACAAAGTCTTGAACATTGTTGCACAAGCGTCGTCACAGTCGTCCCAAAGTCTATCTTAAGTTTTTCACTTGTCGCATCATGTCTTGAGATAGTCACATCGAGGGGAATGCTTTGTTTGTTTGTCTCAATGATCTATGTTGTCGAGTCGTCAAAGCAAGCTAAGTGTGTGATCACAAAGTCAAGTCCATCACAAATTCAACTGCCTTCCCACGCATAGCCATTTTCGGAAAATCTTCCTAACCTGATAACTTAGCTTCATCAGGCCCTGATTGAGTTGTGCATTGTGCGGTCTCAACCCTCATTGATGTGACCTTGCTGCCTGGAACTATGCAGTGCACAGTCACTATCCTCCAACACCATTGTTCTGCGCAATTCTAGAGCCCAACAACCTCCCTTGATCTCCAGAATTGCACAGTTGTGCCTCCCAGCTTTCCTTGAACGGCACACTTTGCACCTTCAACCCTCAATCTTTTCCCTTGCCTATTGGAAATGTGCAATGCGCAGAGAGCCCAACCTCCCTTGGCCTCCAAAATTGTGTCGATGCTTCCTCTAATACTCTTCCCTCAGCTGAAGCTCACTACCCCCAGAAATTGTGCAGATTTTCCCTCCAAGCCTCTCTGTTGCCGAGTCCCCCTAGCCTCTTAAAACTATGCAGTCTGTCCTCCCAAGGCCTTGTCCCACAATAGCTACTGCCTAATTGAACTGTGCAATTCTGACCCTTTGTTGGCATTGCGCAATTTTTCTCCTCAGTGAGGATTGTGCAAAAAAGTTCTTTAGTCAAGCCTGAGTTGTACTCTACGCAGTCTCAGTGATCAAGTTCTCTCCCTGTCAGCTGGAATTGCACAATGCGCGGTCACTGAGCCCTTCCTCTCAGTCTGTGACTTGTCCCGGGCTCAGTTCATGGATAATAATGCATCATCTTAGATTAGAGAGTTTTCAGATTGATGTCATCTTGTCATGAGTGAATTGTAGGAACAAGTACACTATCAAGTCATGGCGAGATGATGAAGGAGGAGAAGGAGGGAAGCATTTCTAAAGACTCACTTGTAGCTGAACTTCCAAGCGCACCTATCAAGAGCAAGCAAAGGGACACAAGTTTGCAACCACCTTTCAAGACCGAAGATCATTGAAGAGAAAAGAGAAGAGAAAGCACATCCAAGAACACATCTAGCGTTCAACAACATTAATGACTTGACATTGCCACATCATCAAGCCAGTTCATGTCATTAGTGTCATGTCAAGTCGTGTCATGAGTTGTCATATGCCACATCACTAGTGTGGACCATGTATATTGTAATAAAATGTATTGTAATGTGAAATTCCAAAGGATACACATTAAAATGAAGAATCATTTAAGTTGAAAAGTCATAGGAAGTTGAGGGTAGTCAAAGAGGTGTCAAAGAGTCATAAGCAGGAAGCATCACCCCTTGGTTATATATACCCCTTCATTGTATGAGCAAAGGACTTTTCACCTTGGCTCCTTGTTGGGTGCAGTATTTAAGGATATTTTAGGAATCATTTTCCCCGTTTTTGGCGATTTTTCTTTATTTGAACCTGTAATATCCCTAGTCTAATGTCACTCCCTTTGATAAAGAAGCAATTTTTTTTTGACGTATTATTATGTTTTTTTTTGCTAAATATTGAATGAAATGATGCTTTCTTTGGGATGACTAACTAGGGTGTCTTTGGAAGAGTTCTTCAGAACGTTTTTCTTTCAAGTACTTCCATACCTACTAATGGCCATGGATGAATGACTAATGTTATTCCTTGTTGTTGCACGGTTCAAATTGTTGATACACCTCGAATTGTTATCTTTTGTTGTTACACCATGAAGATGTTGTTACACCCCGCATTGTCAAGACCATAGCTATCACTTTCAAAGACAACGGTCAAGGAGCTGTATAAATTAATGAAAATTTGGGCGTTTATAACTGTGTCTAGATAGGAGTGGTGTAACCACAATGATCTTTATTTAAATAGCTTATAACAATTTATATATTTTTAAATTACTTCTGTTAGTGTAATCAGCATGAGAATTGCAAATTCTCATGACTGATTTTTTTCCCAATTTTGGGACATTGTAAAAGACTTTATAAAGAGAGCTTAGTCTCATGTAAGGGGAGAGACAAACAATGGGACTGAGATATCGATACTGTGATTTTTGTACTCTTCAACCATTTTTAATACAAAGTACATCTGGTGATGTTATAGAATTATTGTGTTGAGTTTTTAACTAAGTTTCCATTTTCTTCCTGCACCCTGCTAGGGAGGAAGGGCCCTCCTCTTTAGGAGGGATTACATTGTTGGTAGAATAGTTGTTTCTTTTATGTGTTAAGTTTGAATTTCTTTTTATCGTTGTAGATGTTCAGTGTGAGATAGATACTCTGCTACTTTCATATTTATTGTATGTGTTGGTACATGTTGGCATTATGATACAGGTGTTGTCCTTGATGGCAACTCACTCAAAGGTTTGATACAGGTGATGGCAACTTAATCAGAGGATAGATCTTAGTACAGCAGGTCAAGAAAGAGATATACGCAGGTTCATTGTGACAAAGCAGCCTATACACGCGGGTTGGACATTCCGAAGACGCGTATGCGTATACACACACTTTCAAGCAAGGAAAAGCGCGTACATGTGAGAAAACTTATGTTTTGGTCCGTGGTATTTAGTCCTTGGTATTTGAACCTATGGTTGTGGACCATCCCAAGTATTGGGTCCATGGTATTGTTTCTACATGGTTTTGGACCATGGTATTGAGAGAAGCCTAACCTATATAAGGAGAAGATCATTAGGCAAAAGAAGGGAGCAAGGAATGGATGTCTGACGAAGTGGGAAGATCTAGTATTGTTGGTTATCGACTTGTGATGCTTGGCTCGGGTTGGATATGACAGCGGAGGTATAAGTAATTATCTTTAGATCTGTACGTGGGTTGTCTCTGGTGAAAGCGCGTATACACGCGGTTTTGATATAGTCAAGTAGCGTATGCATTATGAGATTTGGTGTTTCAGGTTGCTGTTGATTCTAGTGGTTGTTGCAGAGTTCTGGGCTCTGGTTTGTGTTCTGTGTTTTTGATGACAGGGTTTCAAGTGATTCGTATTGGGTGATTTAGAGATTTATGATGCAAGTATAAGTTGATGATTGTATTGCAGCAGTGATTGTTTTGTACTTATGGATCCAGTCTGAAAATTTATGAAACGTGGTCCTTGAAGAAAAGAGGGTTGTAGCCCTCTGCAAGTTGAAGCCAGTGTGTTGGTAAAGGACTGCACCAGTACATCGTAAAAGAAGTTTCCTATTAAAGGAAGAAAGAGACGAATTGCAGCAGGTGGTTTTCACCCAAATTGGGTTTCCACCTTATATCATGGTGTTCATGTGTGCTTCTTATGTGTGATGATCTGTACTGTTTTACTACACCTGATTACTGTTAATATGGTTAATAATGTTCTGATGAATTTACTGAAGATAAGCTAACGGAATCATAAGATTACTGCATGTACGCTAGTTTCATTTAACACAGTCACGTATATACGCGAATATACTGAACTAAAGCCGCGTATATGAATCTGAGTATGAAAAATGAAAAGTATATGATTTGATAATACTGATTCACCCCCTCCCCTCTCAATATTATTTCCAACAATTGGTATCAGAGCGGGTTCTTTTGAAGAAGCTTGATCGCTTGAAGGAAAAGATCCATCAGAATGGCTAATCCAGAAAAGAGAGGCACACATTAGGCCACCAATCTTTGACGGGAACAACTTTACCCACTAGAAGATAAGAACCACTGCATATCTACAATTGCTTGCAGTAGAAGTTTGGGGAGTCGTAGAAGGTGGATACAGATTCCCATAAGCAATTCCTACAAATGCAGCAGAGAGAAAGCAATATGAGCTCAATGCCAAAGCTGTTACTGTCTTATTGGGAAGTTTGACACAATCATAATTTATGAAGGTCATGCATTTCAAATCAGCTAAGGAAATATGGGACAAAATCATTCTAAGCTACGAAGGAGATGAACAGGTAAAAAGAGTAAAGCTTCAAACTCTCAGAATCTGGTAAGAAAATCTTAAGATGCATAGTAATGAAAGTATAGCTAATTACTTCCTACGTATGGATGAGATTGTAAATTGTATGAGGAATTTGGGTGAAGAATTTAAGGAAGTTGTCTTAGTTGAAAAGGTTTTGAGATCCCTGTCTGATAAATTTGATTTCAAAGTGTCTGCCATAGAAGAAAAGGAGAATCTGCAAAAAATCACCATGTCACAGCTTCACGGAATCTTAACTACTTTTGAGATGCGAAAAGAGGGACCATCAGAAGCCGCATTCGAAGCATCAGGATACATGTCAGAGGAAGAAGATGAGGTAAATTTTGTCAAGAATCTTGAATGGGGAACTGGACGGTTCGAAGGTAAGCTACCTTTCAAATGATTTTCATGTGGTAGAGTTGGCCACTACGCTGCTAGATGCCCTCATAACAAAGGAAAGATGTCTGAAGAAGGTAATAGAAGCTATTATACCCATGTTAAAAGTAATGACTCATTCAATGGTAGTTGTTACACAAAAATATCATCACCATGATTATTTGCAGTCAGTATGGGTTTATCATCGCTTATACTAGCCTCCTAAGCAAGTCTCAGACCTTAGCTCTTCATGTCAAGCTTTGCAAATGAGAGAAAGACATTGAAAATCAATATTACTCTGGTTTCGCAGTTTCTCTCACTTTTGCCTGCGGGCCCGCACCCTTTGTCCATATTACCTGCGTACCTGCATGCTCTATCTGTAAAGGGGTGGGTGCGTACCCCTGTAAAAGTAAAAAAGGCGCAAGTTTATCCTAAAAAACTCACTTTTGGGTTAATTCTAGATGTTTCTAGAAGGTTTTTGACATGGATTGTGCGCTCCAAGGTGGTTCATGCATCCCAAAAGAGAAGGAGCTAATCCCTTGATAGGAGGAGCTATCCCTTTGAAGGAGGGCTTTA
>APFE031058943.1:0-10033 GCA_000404065.3 Pinus taeda
CGACACCTAGTTTGATGAAAATTTTATTATTTTATCTTTGAAATTCTAATCCGATTTTTGAAACTTGCTATATTATGGCTATCTATATTCTGATGATATGTTAATGGTTGCAGGCACAGATGAGTTGCTTGGCCGAATGACTCACATATGGGTGATGGGGTTGTACAAGTGGATGGAACTACATGGGAGGGGTGGGACACCTTTGCCTTGAAGTTCACGATGCCATGAGGGCGGGTCCCAAAGTTGGGTCGCTCATGAGGAGTTTAATAGGGGGCGCGCATCAAGGCGGATTCCTTGATCCCGGCACCATTAGTCTCACTATAGCAGGCAACATAAGAGATGATAGTGGTCTATGACGTTGCACAATATTTTCCCCTCGTAGTCACTGGATGCTTGAAGGGCAAGTGGTGTGGCACCCTTGGAATTTCAGGGAAATTCTTGAAGGGCACGACCAACTTGGCACCCTTGGCATCACAATTAAACTGTTAGGTGTGTCACCCTTGGAACTGCTAGGGAAGTTCTTGAAGGGCACAACCAAACCTGGCACCCTTGGAATCATTAAAAATAGATGATAATAAATAAATATAAGTAAGGAATGAAAACTAGGGAGTTACATCAAGGATAAATGATGATTAGAAACAAAGGTAATTAAATCAAAAATAAAACTTGGAATAAGGAGGATCGTAGGAAGAAATAAATAGAGTACCTTAAAAATTCCACCCTCCCCATGTTGGAAAATACTAGGTAGATTAGGTGGTTTAATTAGATAAAAGGGGAAGACAACATATTGTAAGGATAAAGATTAATCCTAAACCAATTAAACTTAATTAAGAAAAGAGGAAGGTGAATTAAAATAAGAAAAATAAATTAAATTTAGAGAAATGTAGAGAAGCTCCATGTGGCATCAACCAGCATAAGAATATCCCTCTAATAGATAACCTGAGTTAATTAAGGAAGTAGATTGGGGATAAAATCTTGACTCATTTATTGACTCCAAGTAATAAACACAATTTAAGGAATAAATGGGGGGAATAAAGAGACAACTAGGAGTAGAAATAGGAATTTTGTGAGGTGAGGAAAATATTAGTTTTAAATAAAAAGTTAAGTAAATAATTTTGGGTGACCCTTGATGAGAGAATGACACATGGGTAGGTGAATAATCAAGCTATTAAAAAAGAAAATACTATAATTATGCATGACATACCAAGTGTCATCTATGAGCACTCTTATAAGAGAAGGGGCAGGCCATGGTAGGGGGAACTTTTTGGAACCCTATTATTGGATGGATGATATGATGTCAAAGCAGTGACTACAAAGCTATAGTGAGTTTGGTGAGGCAAAGGGTTTTTAGAGAGGGGACTCTTGAGCTAAGGTTGCTCTCCTCTTCCAGCTAGTTTCTTCCTCCATTGTACAACCCCATTGCAGCTCGGGGGTCCGCGGGGAAGAAGAGTACCCAAGGAGTAGTCTGGGAGGTAAACCGGTGGGTCTTGTTTCGGATCAAGTGCGTCATCATACACCCGCAGAAGTGACCGACAACCAGGGAATACCAGTGACAGTAGAGCAAGCGGAGTCTCGCCTTTCGGTGTACGGTACATGTGTATTTCGTTACTACTTGATCTTAGATTAAAAGGATGTAAATGTTATGATATTTTCCTGAAATGAGCTTTAGTAATGTGTGTATTGAATGAATTGAAGTCTCAATGCGTTTCTGTCTAGTCGTATTTGCTGTTAAAAATATATATATATATACTATATATATATATATATAGTTTAGCTTGGGTCATTTCACCGTTTTAGCTAGGTCGTTACACTTGGTATCAGAGCTTTAGTTGAACCCTTGAGACCTATGGGCCCATGCATCCATGACTAGTTTGTTAATTATTTTCTTTTGATCAGCGATGGCATGGAAAAATTGTGTAAATTTTATGAAAAATAAGCCAGCACCATAACAATTTTTCGCATGTTAATGTCCCCTTAGACTATTCTTGGCCTTTTCCACATCAGCAAAAGCTCCCACTTTCGTCAAAACCTTCAGATCAGCTGAGGTTTTCTCTACCCCTGGACGCCATCGTTTATTCAAATGGCAAGATTCATAATTTTTAACAGTGAAAGAGCTTTGTTTCTCATAATGCCCTGAAGTTCCATGAAAACCGCACGAGATTTGACCATCAATAAGAAACTTGAAAATGCAGCTGTTAACTGAAGGTCTGAATTACAATAAGCCTGTAACATTAACAATAGTAAAACTAGATCAGCTACATTGTACATACAAAATGTCTGCAGCAAAATTTAAAGACTCGTAATACTATGAATATAAAAAAAAAAAATAACAACATAATTAAACTTCCCGGTCCCTGCTTGTGGGATATCTGTATTGAAGAATTTGTTGTTCGACCCAGGAAATATGACTTTGAAGAGCTATTACTGTTTTCCCCAGAGCCAAATATTTCATGGAATGTTGATGATGGTTTTGGTTTCTTCTTGACAGTGGGGGCAACATTCACTTTCTTTATAAGACCAAAAACTTATCTTGAAGTTTCATCATCTGCTGGACTTAGAAATACTTCTTGCTCCTAAGAGTCCTCAAGCACTCGCTGATGCATGAGCCTTTCTTCCAATTCTTCATCATCTGATGACTCATAAACATCATCCTCATTTATAGTTGGTTTCAGAGGTTGTGCTTCCATATTATAGTCATCTTCGCCATGTTCAGACTCTTCAGAAACAAGGTTGTGGTGGCCCAACTTATCATCACATTCAACAATGTCATCTTCATCATCATCAAAAGCAACATCATCATCCTCACCAAGAAGTGCTGGCTTCCTGACTGCTTTTTGTCTCCAACCACATCCAAGCCTTTGCAAAATATCACCAGTTTCAGCAGCATCCTGTTCTTCAAGCCATTTTCGATGAAGTTCATCGCGTTTCCATTGATCTACTGGCTGCTCTTCTTCAGCTGTTGCCACTAAATCCTTTAAGTCTTCATTTTCATCTTCCTCAGAGTTATCATCCTCATCGTGCCTCACTAGAATATCCTCATCTTCATCTTCAGCTTCATCATCAACAAATGCCTTTACAGAAACACCTTTACTATATACAGATGTTTCAACTAGCTTGCTTGAGGAAGGATCAACATTTTCCTTGTTTTCGCCTTCATCAAACAATTTTTCGTCATCTGGATGTGAATCAAGCTTCAAATTCATATTTGATAATGTCGAAACACAAATCTCATTCTCTTGGGTGCTATCATCAGGATTTTCCTCTTCATCATCTCCAACACTCAAATTAGAATTGCAAAAAAGATCCTGAGTGTCCTCAACTGGTGCTCGAAATACACCATTGGTCTTGGCATTATCTTGCCTTGTACCCTTCTCACATAGGCTTGTTTCACCATGATTGTCTAGGGTTAGAGGAATGCCACTTTCATTGGCAAGGGAATTCCTGACGTCTTCTGAATTTCCTTCTTCATTCTCCGTTTGAGGCATCTCCTTCAAACGTTCATCTTCTTCCTCGTCACCATCCGAAAGGCTTGTATGATGACTTTCCTCTGAATGGTCCTCAGAAGATGTATCATCCTCAGAACCTTGCAACACTCCACTGGATCCCTTCCCAGCCCTTTACAAGTTATTGCTAGACTCTACGTCTGCAGAGATGAATGAGCATCAGATGGGTGTGTTGAAGAACAAGAAGGGTGGGATGCGTTGATCCATAAACGGGATTTGAAGACTGAAAGCCTTGAATGTGTTGCAAGCTCTAGCAAGTAGAATCCAAGCTGACCGCTGCAACCTGAGCTGTTGGCTTCATTCACGCCTGAGCTGCTGGCTTCATTCATGCCTTCCGGCTTCCGAATTCTTCTTGCATAGCGGTCATAGCGGTCATAACAACTTTACCTTGAGATTATCGACAAAGGAACAGTTAGGTTGCGCTCTCACATCGCTGCTATCGGTTCACATTCCACGGTGAAGACCAATTTGAAGACGTGTTCAACATTTGCACAAAAATCGATCCTTTTTCACTTCGGCAATTAATTTGGTAGTTCTCGATGGAAAATAATTGAGAAGACGTGTTCAGCGTTTGCACGAATTACTGCAAATAATAAATGAATGAAGCCGTGTTACAGTTTGCTCATAGCATTGGTTTCATCGAATAAAAACTTCTCGTTCTGTTTTCCACCTTGGTACCTTTGGCGCATCACGGTTCGACCTCTCCTTCACCCGTTTGAAAGAATCTTCGAAATTGATTTTGGAATTAAATACGTCTTTTCTGAACCAATATCGGAAGCTTAGTAAACATGTGTTTTTTTAAGCCAAGTCAGCCATCCAAATTCTGCCTTTTTGTAGCTTGCATCAGTAGAGATAGTAGCCTTCCTATAGCTCACATTACACTGAGATCTGGTCCATCAAAAATAACTTGCATGTCATAGAAATCTTGTCCAACAGAAAGCTTGCATGTCACAGAGATTTGGTCCAACAGAAACTCGCATCAGAGAGGTATGTCATGTCATAGAAACTTGAATTTATTGCAGAGAATTTACTACTGAGGAACTCGCATCATTACAGAGATTTTGTACATGTGGAAACTCAAAACATCACGCAGATACTGTCACTCCTGTAGCTTGTATTCTTCAGAAATAATGGTCTTCCTGTAGCTTGTTTTCTCACAAAAACTTAGTGTTTTTATTTACCTCATGTACCACATAAAAGTAAGCCTCAGATGTCCAATTTTCCTTTCACATATGTGCATTGAATTGATTCCCAATTTGCCAAGTGAAGGCGTATTTCTTCATGTGAAAGGTCACGTCCTTTGAGCAGGCCGACTTGTCTGTTGGGAGGACCAACTTGTCAGATTGGAGATACAAATGACACTAACAAAAATTCAAGTTTTCGTCTTTTCATAGGGCCAGGAAGAACTTGCCTTTTTGAATTTTTCTTTTGAACAAAATAAAACATAAAGAACATGCTATAAAATAATAATAATTTTTTTGTTTTCACATAAAATACATTGATATAATGACATTTATGAAGGCTGAACCTAGTTATCCAACAAATTGATTATCTGTTTGGGAAAATTAATGTTAGAAGAAGCAAATTTTTAAAAATCAATTACAAAGAGAATTCTTTAACATATGCCATGCATTTTCTGTATGTGTGTTTGAGTTTCTGTAATCATACATATGGGTTTTTGTGTACATTTATACATGTATGCTTTTCTTTGGGAAAGAGAGCCTCGGAAGAAAGAAAAAGAACCTTTTCAGCTTTGTCCATTCCCTTTGCCAAAAGATCATCAATCATAGCATGCGAAATTCTTTGCCCTCTAAAATAAAGACCTGATACCTTTTCTTCCACATCCCCAGCAAATGAAGCTCCATCAATACATAAGTTTCACCCTATTCCAATTATAAAAGTCTCGATTTTCCCAAGGCTTGTTGCTCAAAATGCCTGAAAATGCACCCGTCTTATTCATGAGGGTAGTGGAACCCCTGCGTGTTTTCGATCGAAGAGCGACACTATCATCCAAAACAACTTGACAAAATTAGGCTGTGCTAACTAGAGTTGAATGCAAAAGTGGCAATATTTGAATGCTAAACTGACAATATCTGTGAAAATACCTGTAATATTTTCAAATTTAATTAAAAAAACACAATAAACCATATTAGTAGAGACATTGAAAGGAAAATGATACATAATAATAACAAGGTGATCAATCCCCATTTGTGAACCTAACCAAAAATAGCAGTGTTACAGAAATAGTGCATGTGCCTCTCACCACGAAAGATGGCAATAAAGCAATCAGCTGTAAATGTTATCTTGCAAATACATTCGTGTTTGGAAATAAAGAGATCTTTCCATTGCAAGTTGGACATTTTACATGATCACATGGGGTGCATCAAGAACTTCAATACTTTCAAGCTTTGCCTCACTATTGGCCATGAAGATTACTCAAGTCTTCCTTAATCTCTCTAGTAAAGGTTTGCCATTTCTGGTATCGAATATTCAAATACTTACCAAAGTTAGATAGCCTTTTAGTATTCTTGTTAAGAGCATAAAAGCATGGCAAACATCAAAACCAGATTGTTAGGCCTATGAATTTCTGGTTATAACAGGCTTCTAAATATGTTGTACGATAGTTCAAATCTTTGAATCAAGCTACTTGGAATAACTTTCCTATGTTAGCTCTCTAAATCAGGTCCTTGCGAAATATTCAGAGTTCAAAGTTGGGCCAGCCCAACCTACCCAGTGAACAGAATATTGATATTTATGCTGACATCCATTCTTCCTTCAGCCCATACAGCCCCTTGTGCTGTAAGCAGTCTCTGAGACAATTGTAACATCTACATATATTACTGGAACATATAGACAATCCATTTTTAATTTTGGGTATGTCAACGGTGGTTTGTTTATTATCTAAAAGGCATGAGATACATACTATCCATATCACCTGTATCTCTAGAACATTAAATTTGAGGTTCCATTTTATAGCAATAACCAGGAAAGAGGAAATCGTATCCCGTCCATAGTGTGGCATTTCACAATTTTCTGATTAAATGTCTTGAAGGTATAGAAAAGAGGAATAAGAATTTGTGTTCTAAAATTCTGATTAAACCAAAAGACTTGTGCTAGTATTATATGAGATTCCAAAGATTATGTTATATAATAATGGTCCAAGGTTTAATAAAATGTCCAGAATTACCCTCTAATACAAATTGAAATCCTGGTTTCAAGTCCAGTTGGAAATTCAAAAGGATTACCTTACCAAAGAACCTACACATGTTAAGAAAATCCATTCCCACAGGTTTCAATGCATTGTTAACATTCAAAGGTATATGGTGGGAGAAGCCTATCTTACAAAATTGTCGGGCTCACATCGAGAACAAAATGGCTATTGCAAGACATTCAAAATCATTACAAATGGTCTTTCTGTACACATTAACGAGAAAGGCTTCTGTGAAATGAGTAATTGGCACTGGACAATTCCTGCTTTGTTTTGTTGTTGGTTTATGTGGGCAACTAAAATATCTAATGGATAAAGGAGGTGGTCGTATTGATGCATCAAACTTGTTCACTAGAAGAGTGAACTTGTAAGACTTTTATGAACAAGACAAACATTAGATTACCTCGTTGGGTTTATTACAGACATGAGTAAATAACCCTTGACTTTATTAATCGAGGATTTAAATTGCCATCTCCCCCACCCACTAGATTCTGCTTGCAGGTTAGAAATCCTACAGCCATTCTTCCCTCTGCCACTCTCTATCAAACACAGAAATGCATGCAATTACACACACACCCTCTGTCTCCAGAAGAAACTAGTGAAATTGTGGGCTGTGACTACTAATATTTGCCACTTAAATCGCTACTAGCATATGCTTATGTTAGCATCACATAATTCTAGATGGATAGAAATAAAGAGACATGACATATAAATTTAAATACAACAACATGGCATGTTAAAAGATCGAATCCATTCAAGATGAGGGTTAGACAACCTGCCTTGATATCAGTTATAAATAGGGTATCCACGGTCCTTCTATCCTTAAAATGCTGTATGGAGCTTGTCAGGGCATCAAAACCCACTAATGTATTTAAATCTGCACGACTTCAGAAGATGAAACCCAGAACGTACAACTCAAATTCTTTTGCAAAGCTAAGCTAGATATTCATTTGAATTAATTATAGTGTTGTATCTGCATAGTAACCAACGCACAAGGTTTTTTCCCATGCCAGTGATTACACTATGAGATCGAACAGAGTATACAATGCTGTTTGATGCTGTAACATGTGGCCCAGATTGAAACAATTATGCAGTAAATTACATTGACATAAAATTATCACCATAGACAAAATCCAATAAAAGAATAGGACTCACCAAATATTTTCAAACCCAGTGCAAGAACAGAGATAAATGAGTAATCTACCTGGAAAAAGATGATCGGCAAACTGATGATTATGGACTTCAGCTGACTGCAGAAGCTGATGCCTTTCTCTATCAAACAACTACAATGGTTCCTCAAACAGAACATAGTATTTAAATTGACTCTCGCTCTTGAATGATCATTTTATTACTAGCAATAAGGAAATAGATGCTCTAGAATCTCCACTTTTCATTAGCATGAAGAGTCAAATAAATTGAGAAGCTTTGAACACAAATTTCTATATGAAGATGATTTAAAATGGTGACATCAAGTGAAGAATAAAATAACTGCTCAGACATTGATTATTTGGTTAAAAAAGAATCAAGAATACAAGTCAATAATTGAAAGCTACAAGATAACAAAAAAAAAGAGTATTTGGAGTTCATTGAAGGAATTGTTTACTTGAGAGGACGTTAATGGAGCACCGAGGTAGAATCCATTTTGAGAAATTGAGAGAAAAATATCAGCTTATGAACATAAAGCATTTAAAAGATCAAGATAATGATATTTAAACTTTTAATGTGAAGAAAGGTTGACAAAGATATATGAAAGATGCAAGTAAAAAAAAAAAAAAAAAACAAGGAAAGATAGTTAGATCATTATGTCTTAGATGAAATGTTGTCATAAGATATGGATTTCATTCATGGTATATTACTGATTATTGAAGAGGGGCATGATCTACTTGTTAGCATGGCATTGATTGGTAGATTGCATCACTTAGTTATAAATCACAACAATCCGAGTAGAAGTGTGATGAAGTTGCAGGTCCTCATTGAATTGCGGTTGCTTCCTGTTAGTTCCCACCAAGAAGTGCTCTTGGAAGATCATGATCATCTCATGTCAGTTTTGCATTTTGTTGCAAATATTAAGACACTTGGGGGGAATTATCACAAGTAGGGTGGGAGAAATGTCGAGTCTTAATTCAGAAGTTGTATAAAATCGGCTACAAGGTCAGTTTTTAAAGCTTGCTTTATGTAATTCTATTTTGTCATTGAAAATTATAATTACATTGCGTTAGTACCCCATTTATCGTTTGTGTTTGTACATGCGCTGTAAAAATAAAGGAGATACTCCATGAAATGAAATAGGTACATGGAGCAAACAAGAATAGAGTTGGCATTGTGCAAGTCTTTTGATTTGGGTGGACAAACCAGAGCAGGACATCCTTGAATGAATGAATTGGGCAATAGATGAGAGAGGTGCAATAGATCATCACCCCATTAAATTTTGTCTCTAAATAGATGAAATGTCATGTTTCATTTTATTTGATTATTTTTCCTGATTTAGCATGGCCCTGCTCTAGTTTGGATTGGATAGTGTCTAGTGCAGCCTATTATTGTAATTTCTTCTTGCATGGACATTTATGTTTCTGTGTAATATTCCTAAATGGAAATATTAAGTGTAAACAAAATCATGCACTATAAACAGAAAGTAAATTTAACACATCCACAAATTACAATCCGATAGGAAGTTCATTCGCAACCCTGCCAAAAATAAATAAATAATAATAATAATAATAATAATTGTATGCTCTTTTCTTATACGACAATATTATGATGAGCATACAAATCACTTTTTGTTACATATTATCCCCGACATTGTCACTTATAGGGTCATATAGACGTAGTTTGAAATGAACTACTATAATTGGAAGCTAGAGGGGTACAGTGTGTGAATGACTTTACTTGGTTGAATGCATCATATACTAATTTGTACCATGAGATGAATATTGATTGTGATCAACCTGCTTCTTGTTTTGATTGTTTCTAAATACATAAATAATTATGGGTTGCAATGATCACAGATATAGTCCTTTAGTTATAACGGAATTCGTGGGAAAATTATAACCTGCCCACTAGAAGGTTGGCAAGAATTTCAGGAAGGGTTCCTAAGATTATGTGTTGTCATTTCTCCTTTATGTTCTAAGGACTTCGGGACGAAGTCCATTGTTAAGAGGGGGTGTATGTAGTGCCCACTCTAGTTTCCTGACTCTAATATGACATTACCTTGCATACTTTAGTCTATGAGTAACTCAGGCTGAGAATCTAGAAACGTGACTCTATTATCAACGAATGTGATGGTTATGTATGTTCTCTATTAATATTATGATTACGATATAAT
>APFE031058952.1:3544-27125 GCA_000404065.3 Pinus taeda
TACAACTCAAAAAATTATAGAACAAATAGTACACTGCCCCTGCACTTTAGTATCAAATGGGTATTTTCTTAGAACCAACATGCATGAGTTTCTGATGAGGGAATCTTCAGTTAATTGGAGTAACACTAGTTAATGCATTAGTGCACCAACTGACTATTAACTCACTATTAGTTCCTCAAACAATTTTGAACTAATTTAACTGGAATTAACTCAGTAAACTGAGTTAACTAATTAAAAATCATACTTAACTCATCTTGGACCCCTATAATATAGGTGGAACATATACATGATTTCATAAAGACTTCCAACTCAAAATTCCTAAGTTAACTAAGTCAACTCACTCTAGTTAACTATTACAAGTTGCCATGAGAATAAAATTCAATTTTAATTCTTAGTTTAATTCAAGGACAAATTAAATTGGAATTTTCGGATTCTATTTTTAACATTTCTTATTTCTATTTTCAACACTCCCTGTCAAAAAGAAAGGAATTCAACTTGATCTTGATCTTGAACGTTTGGAATGTTTTGCATGTAACACTTCTCTCTAGTGTTGTTGCTACAACAACTCCAGAAACAAAGAAAAACATCCAACTTGAATCAGAATGATGCCTCTGTCATCAAAGTCTTTGACTACTATTGCCTCTATCGACTGAAAACTATGCACTTCTATTGACTCTGCCTTTCTGCACTATTGTCAACTCTCTCTGTGCTCTTCAATATCTAACTTCTCTAGCCTTTGTCACTTTAATCTCTCACTGCATCAATACCATTGATTCCTCCCACTACTATGTACTTTGGGCTCCCATATCAAGGTCCAATCCATGAGATAAAAACTGTCAATGGATCCTGCACAATTTCATCCCTCTTGGGACTATCACTTCACATCGCCCCACCTCACACCTAGAAGTATGGCTACATGTGACCCCTCAGCCACTTCGCTCAAAATTTCCCCGTACTGGAGGTCTTTGCATGAGTGGATGCCTCCACTCGGTCTCCTCTCGGCATCTCCAATTGTGGCTACTCCAAAATTGTCTGAGACTGCTTCTTCTCTGCTTGAGTGGAACTATCCACTCGGTCTCCTCTCAACTTCTCCAATTGTGGTTGCTCCACAACTATCTGAGACTTCTTGTGAGGCTTCTTCTGGAGTTGCGTGTTGAGAGGTAATTTACTCTCCCTCTCAACCACAAAGACTCTAACCTTTGCCTTGCTCCTCAAGGCTTTCCATGCATCTTGAACCTCAAGAGGATACAGGTTCTTGACCCATGCACTGATCTGTTTCACTTGTCCCGTGACGATGTGTCTAAGGAAAACCTTTCCCTTACTAAAACCACATCATAGCCACGATCTTCCAACACCGCGACTGAAACAATATTGTTCTTTAGTGTTGGAACATACATCACATATATGATCCCGAGAGGGGAGCTAGAATCCCTCTGAAAGGTAACCGTACCGATCCCGATATCTATATACCTCTTGTGTTAATTTTAGGTATGTTCTATGCCAAAGCAATTTATTTAAATTTTCAACATTAGCAATCACATCAACATTAAAGTAAATTGCAGATAGAACATGAATATAAATCATAGAAGACAAGCCAAGAAAAGAGGACACAAGATATGGAGTTAGCCAGGGACAAACCCCACAATGTGGGGAAACCCTTGATCAATTCTTCTTTTATGTTCTTCAAAGTTCAACAGAGAAAGAGACAGAGATAGTACATTTACATCAGAAGTCAATACTTTGACTTATCTAGATCTGAGCATAGATCATATCCTATAATGATGAGATCAGTTGAAGACATTCTGATTCAACTGATTCTCCAAGGTGACGGCTTCACCTGTCATCGTGCTGCATCTTGTCCATTTGCTGCACCTTACCATGTAGCACCATCATGCTACACCATGCATCATCATGCTATTCATGATCTCATACTTCACGCTGCCCATGCACATGATCTCATACATCATGCGGCTGCCCATGCTCCATGTATCATTGTGCTGCCTATGCACATTATATCATACATCATGTTGCTCATAATGCTACCCATCATGTTGCTCATAATGCCGCCCATGCTATCTTTCTTTTGCTTCATAATGGAGTTCATATACATATCAGCCTTAGCTGCTTGCTATGGCTTGTAGCCTAGCAAAGCAGCTTAGGCTATAGTTCCATGCAATATTCCATGCAGTCCCATTGTTTTCCAAATAGGGTTAGCTATGTGAATCAGGGATATGACTATATTCCATACACATCATATATATATATATATAATTGCGTTCCATCATGAGGCGTATATGTGTGATTGTATTCCATACATATGACTGCATTCCTTTGATATGACTACATTCCATACATATGCCTACGTTCCTTCTGCGTTCCATACCCCATACATATGACTGTCTGGTACTGCGTTCCAATATATTTATTGTGTATATGATTGTGTGGTATCTTATATGACTACAAGGTATATTGTATGACTGCATGTATAGAATTTCTGCGTATGACAACGTTTAATTGCAACGTATGCCATGTATGACGTATTCCATGAATGACCTGTGTTGCTGTGTTTATATTTCATGTATCTCTACCACGCTGTTAGATATAGGGCCTGCATGTATATGTGTCTACAGGATAACGTATAAGTTTTGAGTGTTGTTGTTAAGTTTGCTACCATGACTGCATTCCTTCTGCGTGGCTGTGCATACCTTGTACGGACTGCGTGGTGTGGTCCTTCATTACAATGTTGAGTTTCTAATTGCAATGTATTCCATGTATGATGCATTCCATGTATGACCTGTGTTGCTGCGTATATATTTCACGTATCTCTACCACGCTACCAGATCTAGGGCTTGTGTGTATATGAGTCTATAGGACAACATATAAGGTTTGAGTGTTGTTGTTAAGTTTGCTGCCATGATTGCGTTCCTTCTGCGTGACTGTGCGTACCTTGTATGGACTATGTGGTGTGGTCCTTCATTACAGCGTTGAGTTTCCACTGTAGCTACCCTTTGATGTTACTGTAGCTACCCTTCACGTTACTATGGCTACCCTTCACGTATCATCTCCATTGCTTGTGGATTCATGACTGTGTTAACCATTAGGGCATCAATATTAGGCCAGCGTAATCCCTAGTGTATCTCCTTCTCCAAAAACCCAAGACGTGGAGAGGACATCACTTGAGCAGATTTGCAAATGACTTCAAATCCTCTTCTATTTATACTAACATGTAGGTGATGATTAGACACGTCCATTGGGCTTCTGAGCCTACTCAAGTTGCTGGTCGGCTAGATGATAATTCCATAATCTAAATAAATTCTTATCTCCATAAATACTTATCGGAATTGGATGATATTTAGATCAATCCTACACCTCTCGACGAGAGGGATCCAATAAAAATATCAGCTTCCATAAATAAGCTAACCCACATGGAGTTTGGCCCTAGTTGTCAATTTTAACATTCCCTCTCAACTAGGGAGAACTCCATGCGCTGAACCATAAGTCCGACTGTACTATCTTTGCCATCAGTGCCCTGCACTGCTCTGCCCAGCTCTGCTCAACTCTGTTGGCTCTGCTCTGCTGAACCATGAAGAAGAAGAATTGATCGAGAATGTCTCATACCATTCTCCACTGACCTGAAGTCAGTCTCAGAGTGCATACCACTAGTCCCAGACTAGTATCAACTAACCCGAAGTCAACGTCATAGTGGGTACCACTCCTACCACTGGTCCCAGACTAGTATCACAGTCTCAGAGAGTGTACCACTAGTCCGAGACCAGTCTCAACCAAACCAAAGTCAGTGTCATAGTATGTACCACTCTCCCTGGTCCTAGACCAGTCCTGCACTAACAGCTAGTCAGTCTCAAAGTATGTACTACTGGTTCCAGACTAGTCCTCAACTGACTCGAAGTTAGTGTCATAGGGGTACAACTCCTACAACTAGTCCCAGACTAGTACCATTTATCCTAAATTAATGAAGGTCATCCTAGCATAGGGAGTATGGTAGATACAACAATGCATCCATCAGTACTACTATGGTCCCTATCGTCATTTCCCTACTCATTGATGAGATGATAGGTACTTCCCATGAGTCCCAGACTGCATGGGTAGAATGCCTCGACAGGAGAACTTAATCAATCCTATCCTCATAGGAGAAATAATCATCCTGCTACAATCGCCATGGAGAACACATCATCCAGTCCTCACAGGAGAGCTAATCATCCTGTTACAATCGCCATGGAGAACACATCATCCAGGCCTCACAAGAGAACTAATCATCCTGCTACAATCACCATGGAGAACACATCATCCAGGCCTCACAGGAGAACTAATCATCCTGCTAAAATCACCATGGGGAACACATCATCTAGGCCTCACAAGAGAACTAATCATCCTGCTACATTTGTCATGGAGAACACATCATGCAGACCTCATAGGAGAACTAATCATCCTGCTACATAGGAGAGCGAATCATCATGTTCCACAAGAGAGTGAATCATCTTGTCCCACAAGAGAGAAAATCATCTTGTTCCAGTGTCCACCACTAGGGGAGGGTGAGTCACCCTTTGGTCTTATGTTGCTCCAGTAAGAACCACAAGCCCCCCTAGCTCAATGCATGCAACATGCAAGACCCTTGTACAAGGGTTTCTGGACGACTCCAAGTCGTTTGGGAAAATCACAGATTTGATCTTTCCCCTAGGCTTTGACAAAGTGTATCGACCTGTACATCATCTTAATGCGATGGAGCCTCCTTGCTTATTGACTTACCATATCCCAGATAAGGTAGTATCTGATGTCTATCTGCTAGAGCAATCGACGAATACGGGATTCCTCAATAATCGAATCCCACCTCTGGTTGTTACAAAGAATCACAGTGGTATGTGTACAAACAGCTCATTTAAGAGCTTCTCCAACCAAGCAGCTTCATATGAGATCATACTAGTAGATATGTATTCGGTCTAAGTGGTGCTTATGACAACCAACTTCTGCTACCTGCTCATCCATGATATCGAAGCATAATCCAAAGAGAAACAACACTAAGAAGTGCTCCAGTGATCCTCCACATTGCCTGCCCAATCAGCATTCGAATAATCATGCAACTTCATATTTCCGGTAGTGTATCTCAATCCATGAGAGATTGTGCCCTGAAGACATCTCAGAAGAATCTTGGCACCAATCCAGTGAGGCTCAACCAAATATGAGCTCCCTGTTTTAACTGCAAGACATATGTCTCGATGGAAGTTCACCAAGAACTTTCCCAAGTCTGGTCCGACATCTCTACTGTATACCTTCATCAAGGTAGTCACAGGCTTGCAGTTTATCATTTCACATCCGAAATCCAACTCCCTCTTACTTCTGCAAGTGAGAGGGTTTGCATAGGTTGTCCTCATTAGGTGCTGGTATGAGAGGTCTATCATCCATAACCTTCGGATGGTTTGAATTGATTTCACTCCTAGTGAATCTCAGCTTCATGAGATAGCTATTGATCCTCTCATACTATGCCCGGGATGTTTTGCTTCAAGCCATAGAGGGCTTTCTACCACCTGCATACATGAGATTCCCATTCATGAATCTCAAAACTCCACAGGTTGTTTCAAACCTATGGACTTGCTACATGAGGGGAATGGTCCCCTTGTAAGATTTTCCTTTGGTACATCTTAGACATGTACTTTCATGCTCTTTTTGAATTCAGGATTCCCTATCACCATCTGACTCATAGACCTCTGGTGCTATGTGTCAATGGACATGGTCCCCAATGGACTTCCTGTAACTTAATACAACCCTGAACTCAAAAGCATCTTAGAAAATTCTATTTTCAAACACGTACCTTACCATCAATGAATGCCACCTTAAAACATTTGACTTCGATTCCTGGGGTTCCTTGCTTCCTTGAAGAGTCGACCGTGTCCTTGATGACTTACATCTCTACCATTTGGACACTCCTTCACATAAGGGATGAGCTTATAACCAAGAAATATGCCTTTCCTTCCACCCTTAGATCCGAACTTCCTAATGAAGTGATCTTTAGATGGGCCATTAGAAACTTCCGTTGTGCCATTCTGATAACATTCTCTACTTCGACTTTTCCCTGGGTGAATTATGAGGAACCCATTGATCCTTTTGTCCTTGTCCCCACTGTCTTTGGTGATTGCTCTTTCACTCTTGCTTGGGCATTGTCTTCACCTCAGCTTTGATACCATGCTAATTTTAGGTATGTACTATGCCAGAGCATTTTATTTAAATTTTCAACATTAGCAATCACATCAACATTAAAGTAAATTGCAAATAGAACATGAATATAAATCGCAAAAGACAATCCAAGACAAGAGGACACAAGATGTGGTGCTAGCCAGGGAAAAACCCCATAATGTGGGGAAACCCTTGATCAATTCTTCTTTTATGTTCTTCAAAGTTTAGTAGAGAAAGAGACAGAGATAGTACATTTACATCAGAAGTCAATACTTTGACTTATCTAGATCTAAGCATAGATCATTGAAGACATTCTGCTTCAACTGATTCTCCAAGGTGACAGCTTCACCTGTTATCGTGCTGCATCTCGTCCATTTGCTGCACCTTACCATGTAGCACCATCATGCTGCATCATGCATCATCATGCTGCTCATGATCTCATACTTCATGCTGCCCATGCACATGATCTCATACATAATGCTGTTGCCCATGATCCATCTATCATTGTGCTGCCTATGCACATTATATCATACATCATGTTGCACATCCTGTTGTTCATAATGCTTCCCATGATATCTTTCTTTTGCTTCATTATGGAGTTCATATACATATCAGCCTTAGCTACTTGCTATGGCTTGCAGCCTAGCAAAGCAGCTTAGGCTATAGTTCCATGCAATACTTCATGCAGTTCCATTGTTTTCCGAATAGGGTTAGCTGTGTGAGTCAGGGATATGACTGTCTATATGACTATATTCCATACACATCATATATATATAACTTTTTTCCATCATGAGGCGTATATATTTGACTGCATTCCATTTAAATGACTGCGTTCCATATATATCACTGCATTCCTTTGATATGACTGCGTTCCATACATATTCTTGCGTTCCTTCTGCGTTCCATACCCCATATATATGACTGTCTGGTATTGCGTTCCAATATATTTATTGCGTATATGATTGCATGGTATATTATATGACTTTAGGGTATATTGTATGACTGCGTGTATAGAATTTCTATGTATGATAGCGCTTAATTGCAACGTATTCCATGTATGACCTGTGTTGCTACGTATATATTTCACGTATGTCTACCACGCTACTAGATCTAGGGCCTACATGTATATGAGTCTACATGACATCGTATAAGGTTTGAATGTTGTTGTTAAGTTCGCTGCCATGACTGCGTTCCTTCTATGTGACTGTGCGTACCTTGTATGGACTGCGTGGTGTGGTCCTTCATTACAACGTTGAGTTTCTAATTGCAACATATTCTATGTATGACTTGTGTTGCTATGTATATGTTTCATGTATCTCTACCACGTTGTTAGATCTAGGGCCTATGTGTATATGAGTCTACATGACAACGTATAAGGTTTGAGTGTTGCTGTTAAGTTTGCTGCCATGACTACGTTCCTTCTGCATGACTGTGTGTACCTTGTATGGACTACGTGGTGTGGTCCTTCATTACAACATTGAGTTTCCATTGTGGCTACCCTTTGATGTTACTGCGACTACTCTTCACATTACTGCAGCTACCCTTCACGTATCATCTCCATTTCTTGTGGATTCATGGCTGTGTTATCCATTAGGGCATCATCATATTAGGCCAGCGTAATCCCTAGTGTATCTCCTTCTCCAAAAACCCAAGACGTGGAGAGGAGATCACTTGAGGTGAGTTGCAAATGACTTCAAATCCTCTTCTATTTATACTAAAGTGTAGGTGATGATTAGACATGTCCATTGGGCTTCTGAGCCTACTCAAGTTGCTGGTCGGCTAGAAGATAATTCCATAATCTAAATAAATTCATATCTCCATAAATACTTATCAAAATCGAATGATCTTTAGATCAATCCTACACCTCTTGATGAGAGGGATCCAATACAAATATCAACTGCCATAAATAAGTCAACCCACATGGAGTTTGGCCCTAGTTTCCAATTTTAACATCTTGTCAACTTCAAACTCTATGCTCTGCTTGAGGTCTTTCTCCTAAAATCACTAAAGAGATCTCTATTCCCTGCCATATGGAATGAGGCACCACTGTCAAGATACCACATGCCTCCCATGGTAGTGGTGGCCACGTATGCAATGAGAGAAAAATCAAGTTCAAATTGTTAAGCTAGAGTTTCATCTATAGCCACTACTGTCAGATCCTTCTTTCTTTCTTTCCTCTGTGGGCAGTTCTTGGCATAGTGGCCGAGCTCGTGATAGTGAAAACACTTGACTTTCATCAAGTCCATATTCTTTCCACCCTCCTCTCCTTGGGACATCTTTCCCTTGGCCTTCTTTGCCTTACTTGCTAAGGCAAAATCCTCTTCCATTTCCTTGGAAGAGGTCCCATCTTTGGTGTTCCTCTTGATCTCCTCCTGCATCAAATCCGACCACAGTCGTTCCCAATTTGGCAGCTTCTCGCGATCATTGATAGAGTCTTGATAACTATGCCAACTCTTTTGGAGTCCAAGAAGAGAAAGACTCACCATATCATCCTCAACAAACATGATTCCAACACTTCCAAGTTCATGATGACATTGAGTGAACTTGGTCAAGTAATTTGGAATTGAGTCGCCCGCCTCCATCTTTCTTTTTCGAAGTTTATCTTTTAGTGCTAACTTCTTTTGGCCACTACTATTCTGGAAAAGGTCCTTCAATGCTTTCCACATAGCATGCACAGTTTCCTTCCCATGGAGACTCGAGGCAATGTGGTCTCGAATTCCCTCAAGGATTATCTGCCTCGCCCTTGCCACACACTTCTTCAATTCGGCCAAATTCTGGGCATCCGATGTTGGTGGCTTAGGAATGTCATGATCAATGAATTCCTTCAAGCTATTTTCTTCCAACATGGCCTCCATCATGTCCTTCTAGGCTATATAATTTGAGCTGCCATCCAAGGCATACTCGAGCCACAAACCATAGAATTCCATTGGTCGATCTTGAAGTATGTAGTGAAAATTCAAATTTCACCTGTAACCTTAAACACAAAACTTCAAAATCTCCTCCGATACCATTTTGATTTTCCTATAGATTCACAAGATCATGTAATCTACTAAAACAATAGATAAGAATCTACTTCTATTCTTTACAACAGAAGCACATAAAGATCGAGCAAAACAATAATCATCAAGAGGAAGAACATCAATCACAGATAACACAATAAATATACAGGGAAAGATACAACTCAAAACCCCACTATCTATATTTCATTAATCAGAAATACAAGATGATAATACAATTCTTATTCTCACAAGAACAATCCCAACACTTAGTAAAATTAATCTCCAACTCATAAGCAAACTCTTGGCCAACACTTAGCCAATTCACCAGCTCTCCAAGTCCCTATTTCCTTGCGCAATTCCTATGGTTTATTAGCCCATCTTAAAGGGAAACCATTGCATCCAAAACAATGCAATCCCTTCAAGGTTTAGTTCCTGATTGCATGCACCAGTTGTACAACTCAGAAAATGATACAACAAATAGTACACTGTCCCTACACTCTAGTCTCAATTGGGTCTTTCTCAGAATTGACATGAATGCATTTTTGATGAGGGAATATTCAGTTAATTAGAGTAGCACTAGTTAATGCATCAATGCACCAACTGAATGTTAACTCACTATTAGTTCCTCAAATAGTTTGGAACTAATTTAACTGGACTTAACTCAGTAAACTGAGTTAACTAATTACAACTCATACTTAACTCATCCTGGACCCCTATAATATAGGGAGAACATATACATGAATTCAGAAAGACTTCCAACTCAAAATTCCTAAGCTAACTAAGTCAAGTCACTCTAGTTAACTATTTCAAGTTGCTATGAGAATAAAATTCGATTTTAATTCTTAGTTTAATTCAAGGAAAAATTAAAATGGAATTTCTGGATTCTATTTTTAGCATTTCTTGTTGCCATTTTCAACACTTTTTCACTTTAACCATAATATTTTTTATTATTTTTATTGGGTTGGGAAAATCAAACAACTCCTCCTCATCAAACCAATCACGATCACTGTGGGCATGTCCCATGGACTATATATTGCAACAAAATAAATGTTGTTTTGAATATTTAAACACATAATCAATTTCACATTAAAAGTAAATCAAAATTGTTAATCATTTACCTGTTCTGACTCTGTTGTTGCTTTTCCATGATCATCATTTCATAATATAATATAATTCTTAGCTTAATAAATACATAATAAATCAGATGAAGACCAAATTTGGGCTCTGGTTAGTTGGATCATATATACACATTCTTATAAAAAATTTACCCTTCAAAAATACAAAATGACAATAGATATAACTTTTTGATATGTTAGTCATACGATGTTCATTGGCCATGAACTATTGAAATGTACTGCCCCCATAATAACAACGTCAACTATATCTATTCGATTCAAGTTTTAATTGATTATCAACTCTTCTCCTGTAACTATTGATTTTATTAGACATATGAATACACAATTTCATTCACGTTCCTCAAATATGCAATTGGATTGTTTATTTATTGTCCCAGGTTGTGCATTGTTTATAAACCCTGCAATATTCCTTGATGATTTTGGCTTTTCATTAATATAAATAGATGATCCTTTATTTTTATCATCGTCTCTTAGCTGTATATAATTTACAACCACTATGTATCTCCACACACCTCGTTTATATTTGACCAGCCACATCCAATTGTTATAATTGTAACAGGGTCCAACATACTCCATAAATTCAGTTAATCCACCATAAAAAACCTTTATGCCATCCATGGAAAATAGCCCTAAACCATGTAACGATCATGAAGTAATGTGCTATATCCTCTTGATGAGACAAAAAATAGTGTTTATTTGAGGAAGGTCCTTGGGCACCCATCATTTCATTAGCAATTTGTACCTCAAGGGCACATGTATGTCTTCTGTGCTCTTAGAATCACATTAACATAACCCCCCTTCAATAAGAAAAAATTCCATGCATATATGGGATTTTATTTTGATATTCTCACCTCTAGTTGATATATGTCTATTAGATGTAATAGGTATGTGAATTTCCTCCACTCTATTTGAATTCCCTCACACAATGAAGATAGATATGACAGGTACGTACTTGGTTGTACCTACAATCCATCAAATGAGAGAAGAAATTAGCGAATTGATGGCCTATAACATGCATCTTATTTCTATCCAAAGAACTTCGAATACACTTCAAGTTGGTTATTTAGTTGGAAGCAATCTAAGAGAACCTCATTGACTCACAATATGATTCATCATAGATTTGGTAGCTCAAAGATACTTGAGAATTGAATCCTCAAAGAAAATTAAAAGTATTGAATTGAAAATGTAATTTACCTTAGTGTACTGGGTGGTGGTTTTCTTGTAATAATAGCTAAAAGAGATCCAACAAGAACAATGTAAGGGAAATTGTGTTAGACCTAGAAGGTGATCTTCAAAAATCTTATAATTGGGTTATAAAATAGTAAGGCTAGATCATAATACTCTTGTAGAACTCATGGAAATAATTTGATTTTTATTAGCCTCGATGATGAATTTGACTTCATTCTTCAAACTAGGGCTAAGAAGGCTAACATTTATTTTTTCCACCACCTCCCTAAAATCTAGAAAACTTCCTTGATAGGGCTAAATCTTAGAGCCCACCTACAAATAGATTCAAAATCAATAATATAATAATCTCTTATTTTCAAAAGAAAAACATTTGATTGATTTATTAACTCTAATAATAGATCTCATTAGAAGACCCATTAGCATTAACCATCAATCATCAATTCCCATTATAGATTTATTTTGGATTGGATCTCTAACAATTAAGTAGAACATGAGCTTGCTTACACTTTGTATTGCAGAAAAGGTTAAAGGTAGGACGATAGGGATCTAATATTTAGATATAGGCCTTATTTCATTGGCTTTGGGGGAATGTTTATAACCCATTAGATTTCGATTTTTAGTCCCAAAATGGAAATTTCTTTTGCGTGTATTTGGATTATATTGCAACATGTTCCCCTTATTTTCTGGTGTGATGGAATTTTTAAAGCCATTGGAGACAATTTCAGCCACTATATTACTTTCTCATAGACCAAGGAGAATATCTTCTCTTATGCCAAAAATTGTGTTGAAATGGGTTTTGCAAAAGGACTCCTAGAGGCAATTCAACTTCACTAGGAGGGTTGGAGCCATAGTTAGGCCCTGTATTATGAGTAGGTTCATTTTAAATGCAATTATTTCCATGGGTATGGGAACTTTGTGAAACTTTGTCCTAATTCTCTAACATCTTAGCTTCCTTCTATCCCAACGCCATCTTCTCAAAATAATGACGAGAAAGGAGAACTCAAACATGTTTCAAGGAAGCAAAAGAAATGAATGTCTAGCTTGAGGTCTCATTTAGATCAAGTGCAAACATAGAACATAAATTCACCCATTGAGTAAGAGGTTCTATCTAAGGAAAATGACAAAAACTTTGTTTTAGAAAGGAAGGAAGAAGAAGTGGGATTAGAGGAAGATGAGGTGGTCAATATTTTGTCTTTTTCTCATTCCTATTTAGATGTTTCAAAAATAAATGAATGTTCTTCCCATCCTTTAAAAATAAGTTCACAATATCGAAGAAAGAATTCCAAAAATATGATGCGTAACACTCTTTTTCCTCTTGTGTATCCAATGGAGGTTTGGTCTCACTCAAATCTAAGAAATGTTTTGTTTTTGCATCATCTTGAGCAACCAATCTGTAAGAATCTCCTATTGCACTCAAGAAGTAGTATGTTTAAGTTTTACTAGGTTTAGTATTGGATCTTATGTTAGGTCCCTATAATACTAGTTTATCCCCCATATTATTATTGTTGTTCCCTATAGAAGCGCGCTATTATTATTGTTGTGAGCTTACATTATTATTTTTATGTAGGCCCTAATTATATTTTAGCCCTTTAGACTCCTATATATATCAAGGATGTCTTGTCATTTGAATCATCCAAGAATTGTTCATTTATGTGATGCAAAAAGAGGTTATTCCCTCGAAGTGGCTTATAATCAAGTCACTGATCTATATTTTATTATTTTTCTATGTTATTTTAATCTAGATACACTACATCTCCCCCCTTTATCATTTTATTTGGAGGAGGATGGTATTTTTCCAGTTTATTTTTAGAACCATTAAATAAATTTTCCTTGTAGCATTCATTATGATGTACTCCAACTGAGTGTTTTGGCTGCAAATTTTTGATTAATCAAATTAAAAAAATATTCTTATTTAATTTAAAATTAACTATTTATTAATTTTTTATGACATCTCTTTTGAAATTTCATCTTTTTCCTCAACATTCACCTTTGTATTTTTACTCTTTATATCCTCACCCTAACACTCTTTTCTAAAATTTCAACTTGGTTTCAAAATATTTTACACAATTTATATCTAGAAAATTAAAGCACATTATAGATATATTTTGACATAAATCCAACTCCATTCCATTAAATATCTTCAAATAATATGAGACAAATATGAGAGTTACTGTATCAAATGTCAAAATATAAAGACCAGGAAATAATTATATCAAATGCCAAAAATCAAAACTTTCAACGACATAGGATCATAAAGGTTACATAGAGGGTGCTATTCCATTTGGGAATCATTACTCTAGATTGAGATGGAACAAGAAGAAACAACACAAAACTTGTAGAGGTCCCGTTTTTTTCCCTCTCAAGTAAACTTTTAGGAGGAGATGAAATCATAAGATTTAAATAACAAATTTAATGCATTAACCCTAATGATATTTGTACACACTTCTTCATTTCAAAGGAAAGGAAATTAGATAGAGAGGCATAATTTGCAAGAATCATGGCTAAAATATGAATGGAATTGAAACTAAAACATAGAATAACCATGATCAAATTTGAATACTCTTGTTTTATTTACTCTAATTTACATGATTTGAATTTTATTTTAGGTTAGTATAAGAAAATAACACTAAAAAACTAATGCAACAAATTGGCCATCTTTAAAAATGTTACTTGGTGTTGAGTACTTTTGTCATACCCCAACTACAATGGAAGGAAATCCTCACCCATTTCAACAAAGATACATGCCTTTTTTCACTAACATTGAGAAGAATACCATTATAAATGGTGACGAATCACCCATGTTTAAAAAAACATATCATTTCCTATAGTAAAAACTTGGCTATAAATAAGTTACTTTATACTAGTTTCATGCATTTACTTCTTTCGTAGAGAGCCATGCATTATTTCCTTTGTTAGAGAGAAGAGACACTATCATTTACAAATTTTAGAAGATATTGGTATAACAAGTGCATTAATCACTCTATCCAGGGGATACTCATTTTGATTCCAACATACATGGCAATTGCTTCCTACACACAAATTTTTAGCTTTGCTCTTTTTGATATTATGAGAAACTATTGTTTATTTCTAAGTTATCAAAATGGTTTGAGGAAATTCCAAATTCTAAGTTGTGGGACCAAAGGACTATGTAGGGGCTTGATATCTAGTTGTATTATAGAAACCAAAGCAATACATTATCACAAACCTTGAAGAAGGGTCCTTAATAAGCTCTATTGAGTAGTCTTACTCGTAAAATGCACCATGTAATTGTAGTTTCCCAAACTAGACCACCTATTGATGTCACTAGGAGACTTGAAACTTTATGGGTGGATTGACAAACCCATCAACATTTATTAGTTAATTTTTGCGCTATTCAAAATCCATTTGTTTAATTAATTGGAAAAATTAGCATTTTACAAAATTAACAAGTCCCGAACAACTCAATATCCTAGGCCACCCACCAGTGTGTAGGGTCAAATCAAATTGGAACCATATCCGAGTGTTCACAAATCCGGTGTCATACAAATTAATTAAGATCATAAATAGAAACCAACTTTAATATAAATAAAGTTTAATAATTTGGGAACACATGATTTTCCATTGGATTTTTCCACATTCAGTGCATTTTCACCTCTTCTCTACTCATATTTAGACCCCATGTAGGCTGATATGTAAGATTTTGTTTCCCATGGTGGTGAGAAATGCATAGAGACAAATTTAGAATGATGAACCTCAAATTCGACAAAAAATGGTTAACCAAATAAGTACAATATATACATAAGAAAAATGGTAAATTATAAAAATTTAAAATAATTTCACTCACAATCTTAAAATTCCTCATAGACCACATATGTTTATAGCAAATTTTGAATGCTTAATATTATCAAGAATATATGGCAATCACTCTAAAAATCATATGGCATGATTGTTGAGCAAAAGATCAACAATTTTAACTCTAGTCTGTTAATTGTTTTGGTAAATGGATTCATTGATTTTATTTGCTATTTATCTGTTTTTTTATTTGGTAAAACAAAAAAATAACAAAAATTGGGGCTAGCAAGAGTCTATGCCTACGAAAGAGAAAACTAGATTGAAATCTCGCTTGAAACTTGGGTAAATGAAAATCATGCTCAACGACAACTAAGGTTTTCTATTTTTTATTGTTTTTAAAATTATTTCTTACTTTGTTAGAGTTGAATCTCAACAAACTCATCCAATTACTACCAAATTTATTTTCCTTTAATTTTAGGTTCCAAATCGAGTCTGTGTATGAGTTGAAAATCGATGAACTAGTATCAAATTTGTTCGAAATTCATTCCAATTCAATGGATTTTAAATTTCAATTGAAAAAACCATTGAATGTAGTGGCAAAGCATAAGGGGAGAGCATAAGGAGGAAAAATTAAAATGACAGAACCAAATATGATCTAAAATCCTAAATTTTACCATGGCTTGCAATGCATAATACAACTCATTGGAAATAATGAAACCCTAAGCAATTCGAGAGAAGTGCTTACTGCCATCTCTTGTATAATACTCCTGTGATAATACTATGTTGATTCTCTCGTGCTCCATCCTTGGTTCCCTCATGCAAATCCTATAGGTACAATGCCTCAGTTTCTTGGTGTCCTCGTGCCCTCAATTTTGTCAGTGCCCTTAATTTGCTCATTCCCTCAATTGGTAATAATGGCGGAAATATAGAGTGAGTGGGTGCCCTCGTGCCCTCAATTTGCTAGTGACCTCAATTTTTTGGTTCCCTCAATTTTCTAGTGCTCTCAATTGGTAGCAATGGCAGAAATACAGAGTGATTGGGTGCCCTTGTGCCCTCAATTTGCTGGTGCCTTCAATTGGTAACAATGGTGGAAATATAGAGTGATTGGGTGCCATGGTACCCTCAATTTGCTGATGCCCTCAATTTTGTTGGTGCCCTCAATTGGTAATAATGGAAGAAATATAGAGTGAGTGGGTTCCCTCTTGCCCTCAATTTTTTTGGTGCCTTCAATTGGTAATAATGGTGGAAATATAAAATGAGTGGGAGAGTTCAATGTTCAGTATAAGTGCACTTAGTGAGTGGGAAGGGGTCGAGGCTTTGATCAGGGTTTTATGGTGAAAGTCGTAATACTAATATATATATATATATATATATTATATATATATATTATTATATATATATATATATATATATATATATATATATAGTATATATATATATATATATATATATATATATATATATATATATATATATATATATAGTGGTGGTATTGTAGTGTTGCCATTGATATCAACTGGTGTTTAGCACTATTTGTCTTGTAATTATGATTTCTATGCCTTGTATTGGGTCTTCCTTTATGGTTGTAATAATGTCTAAGGCTTACATCTTTATGTATTGAATATGAGCTCCAAAATTGGTGGAAGATGGTTACAAACATCAAGTACTGAGCCATTATCTCTAGGAAGAAGTTGCACATAGAGTGAAAATAACATGATTTTCGATAGCATGCTCATATTATTCTAGTCACAATTGTCTCTAGGATGCCTACATTGTCCCAACGAAGATTGTTGTAAGTGGATTTCCTGAAATGTTCGTGAACTGAGTTAATTCCATGGGATTTTTCTATTGTTTTTTCATTTGGTATTTGGTCAAAAAGTTTGAGGAAGGTTTCTCTTCATTTAGAAGATTATTAAAGTTGAAAAATATCCCTCATTCAATGAAGATGATGGTGGATCAAGTCAAGGAGGAAATCTCTACGAATCGAACCAAATCCATAATGTATGAACATAGATGATTAACTCTCTATCACTTTGATTTCATTCATTATTTTAATTTCTCCCAAAAATTACATATAGAAGAATGTTTTGAGGAGTTGAGGCTAGTTCTTTTGTTTGTGTAAGAGAAGGTTATGCACAGTGTGTTGAGAAGGCTATTGTATTCATTGGATCTAGAAAATCAGTGACAAATTCGAGAGAAGTTTTTAGAGATCAAAAAGAAGATATCATTTAGATCATTGTGTATGGATTGAAGATTTAGCTCGATGGGAAATTGTGGAGGATTTCTCTATCTATCAGAGAAAGTATGAACTAGTTTCAAGTGGCAACTGAAGGGTTATCTACAAGAGTTATTTTTGTGTATTTACAACTATTTTTTCAGATCAAATTGTCTTGTATATATCAGAAATATGTGTGTACTAAGGTTGTGGCCTCAAGCAAGTGGGTGCTTTCCATATTTATTTAGGAGTAGAGGTTATTTGTTTTGGCCAACAAATTTCATTTTTATGGAGTAGAGGCTCCTTGTTAGTAGAGGCTAACTGAATATTGTAATCGAGAAGATTCTTAAATTAATAGAGAAGAAGAAGCACGAAAATATTTCGGTGGTTTTCTTCCTGAGGATGGTTTCCACCTAAAATATCAATGTCATTACGTGATGTTATTTTATGTTTGATTTCCTGCATGTGTTGTTAAAGTTTGAGTTCTGAAAAGTTATCTTCTTGAAAAAAATTAGTAATATTCATGCAATATTGATTTCCCCCCACACCAACCCCCTCCCCCCAGTATTGCTAGATCCCAACATTAATATATTATATATATTATATATATAATATATATAGTATATATACATATGTATAATATATAAGATATAATATATAATATATATATATAATATTTTAAATTCAAATAAAATAAATATTTTTATTTTTTTACAATTATAATTTTAAATACATTTTTTTTTTTTTTTATAAATCTAGACCTCTTTGGTATATAAGGATATAAAGGATACAACTACAAATAATGAGCCTATTTGACCCATAATGTCAACAATAATATAGCAATAAGAATGAAATGGTCCAAGATTTAGGAGTTTAACATGAATTTCCCCTTCAAATAAGTGTCACCCTCAATTAATGACAAGATGAAGATGCTTTTATATGAAAAAATCATCTTCCAAAGTGGATTATTCTATTTTTCTTCCATTTGATGAGATACTCAATAATTGCTTAGCTTTGTAGTTTCCTAATCTATGTTTCAAGGATTATTTTAGGCTCTTGTATGTCAAACATTAATGAAGTAGTTTGAAATGGGATTTTTTCATACTATGGCCTTCTTTAAACAAGAAACATGGAAGACTTTATGTACATATGAATATTAAGGCAACTCAAATATGTAGGCCATATTGGCAATCCTTTGCAAAACCATATAGAGGCTATAGTACTTGCATCATAATTAATTGTCATTTTTTCATTACCTAAGGGACACCTATTTAAATGGTTACAACCTCAAAAGAACCCAATCCCCAAATTCAAAGTGTAATCTTTCATTATGATGTTGATCTATGTCTTGTTTCATGTATTGTGTTATAACCAATTTTTCCTTCAATATTTGGAGAACCTCTTTTTGGTGCTTGATGTGATCCTCCATTACTTGAACCTTAGGTTTCCATATCAAGGGTGTTGTTATAGGTTTCCATCATATGGTGATTTCCAATGAAGTTGTGAGCCAGTTGAGTACACATATAAGAAAACAATATAGTTGTGGTGAAAAGTGCATATCTATTACTTGTTATAATCTCTAGGGTTCCATATAGCTTCTAAATGATTTCTATGAATGTTGTGGCTACTATGCTCACTTTAAAAGGGTAAGAACATGCACATAAATGGGAATACCTTGTGGATCTATTCACCACCAATATGATTCCATTTTTCCCTTAAAAATTTTGAACATATTTTGGAAGGGCTTGTCGACTTTGTTGACTAAGCTTGAAAATCAAATTTAGTCAAATTTTCAAGTCAAAATGTAAGTCAGTCAACTTTCTAAGTTAGAATGTAAGTTAGTCAACATTTCTTAAACATTTTGTAAAATACTATCTATACATACCCTGCGTTCCCATAAGTCAATGAGAAAACTTCCCATTAAAGAACCAAATACCAAATCCAATTTTAACTACATGGGAAGTAATATGCTTATGATTTTCCTAATATTCCATCAATATTCCAAATACATACATGCTTGGAGAATTATCATAAACACGAATTGGTTTGATTTCGTGTTTATCTATTTAATTTAAAAACATTGTTTCAAATGACTCTTCACCATGTCCATTTTTGGAACATCACATGATTAATGTAGTCCATGAAATTATATCTCATACATTGACTATGAGAAGTAATTGTAAAGCATTATCTATTCTTCCACATTTGGCATAAATGATAATATGCTTGGTAATTTTTTATTAATAAATAACATTAAATTTTAATAATTGATAGTTAATTTTGTTAATATGGTTGATATGTGTTTAATTTGATTTTAATTATTAACATAAACCAATTTTTAATTGACAGATTCCATGAAGGAAGATTAGGATAAGAGGGATAACACAATCCTTGTTGTTAAATCTCATCATGGGCATTAGTATTTAATTTAACTTTAATATTGTGTTAGTGTTTCATTATTATGAGAATGGAGAAATTTATGATTCGAGGCAACCACGTGATGATGATTGATATGTTGTTTCTTATAGTAGTTGCTAGGATTGTTTCTTCTATGATCATAACTTGCTTCCTGCATTATTATGGCTATCTATAATCATCCTCTATAATAGAGAAAGAGGATGGAACATATCCAATCAATGATGAGAAAGAAGACGTATTGGCTCCTAAAGAACATAATGCATGATCCTCGACATGGTTAATTATTTTTATGTTGGTTAGGGAGGAAGGTTTATCAAGCCCTTGTGATTTGTGGCCCTTATAGATAATATTGGATAGTTGCTAGAATTTTAGTCCCTGGAAATCACAAAGTCCAAGACCATATTGTTATGAGTTGTAATTATTATCTTGATGATGTGTTGTTATGATCCACTGATAGATTATGGATCAAATTGAAAAAAATTCAATGTTGGCCCCATTTAAAACACCCTATGTGCGGGGTCAATTAATTAGAGCATAATTTTGAATGATTGCTAAATATTAAGTGAATTTAACATTTAAGTGACTCTAAGAGCGTCGAGATAATTGAACCCATGAACTATCAATAGAAAATTAAGGTTCTTTAATGATGGGTACATGACCAATTGAGCTAACTCTTGATAGGGATAATATATACATACCATGATAAGGACGATAAAAAATAATAGATAATTTCATCTCCTTGAAATTTATGTTATAATTTTGTCAAATACTTTATGTGAGTCATATTTGAATCTCAAAACCTTCTTATACCATCCATGCATGCATCTACTATAACCATGTCAGATTTCAATGCATATAAACACAAATTTAAAAAATTTCAACGTTGGCCCCATTCACAACCACCTCTGTGTGAGGTAAATTAATTAAAGCACAATTTCCACTTATTTCTAAATGTTAAGTAAGTTGAAAATTTACCTAACCCTTAGAGCATTGAGATAATTGAACTAGTGACATATCAATAGAAAATTAAGGTTCTTTGATGATGGGTATTCAACCAATTGAGCTAACCCTTGACTGGGCTAGTAAATACATACCATGATAAGGACAATAAAAAGTAATATATAATTTTATCTCCTCGACATTTATGTTATCATTTTGTTGAATTATTTGTGTGAGTCATATTTGAGTCTCAAAACCATCCCATACTTTCAAATCATGAATGCACTATAACCATGTCAAATTTCAGTGCATACAAGCACAAACTGAAAAAATTTCAATGTTGGGCCCATTCATAGCCCTTTGTGTGTCGGGAAATTAATTAAAGCACAATTTCCATTGATTTCTAAATTCTAAGTGAATTGAACATTTACCTAACCCCAAGAGTGTCGAGAGAATTGACCTGTGACCTCTCAATAGAAAATTAAGGTGCTTTAATGATGGGTACTTGACCAATTGAGCTAACTCTCGATGGGGCTAGTAAATACATACCATGATAAGGACAATAAAAAATAATAATGAATTTCATCTGCTCGACATTTATGTTATAATTTTTTTCAAATTCTTTGTGTGAGTCATATTTGAATCTCAGGACCCTCCTATACCATCAACACATGCATCTACTATAACTGTGTCAAATTTTGGTGCATACAAGCACAAACTGAAAAAATTTCAATGTTGGTCCCATTCACAACCCCCTCTATGTAGGGTCAATTAATTAAAGCATAATTTTCACTAATTTATAAATGTTAGTTGAATTTACTTGACTTTGGGAGTGTTAAAATTGAACTCCTGACCTCTCAATAGAAAATTAAGGTGCTTTGATGATGGGTACTCAACCAATTAAGCTAACCCTCGACGAGGCTAAATATAATATACCATGATAAGGATAGTAAAAAATCATAAATAGTATCATCTCCTTGATATTTGTGTTATAATTTTGTCAAATTATTTGTGTGATTCATATTTGAGTCTTGGAACGCTCCCATATTGTTAACACATGCATCTACTATAACCATGCCAAATTTCAATCCATGCAAGTAAAAACTGAAAAGATTTCAACGTTGGCCCCATTTACAGCCTGCTCTATGTGTGGTCAACTTATTAAAGTATAATTTCCACTTATTTCTAATTGTTAACTAAATTGAACATTTACTTCACACCAAGAGAGTCGAGAGAATTGAACCCATGACCTCTCAATAGAAAATTAAGGTGCTTTGATGGTGGGTACTTGACAAATTGAGCTAACCCTAGATGGGGCTAAATACAGACCTCAATGAGGTTCTCTTAGTTTCATGAATAATATATTATATACTGAACAAGGCTAACCACGTGAATATGGAAGCTCATATGGCCCCTCCCCCCAACACATCACTCTCAATTCCCCAATACCTAGTTTATCTACAACAAATTATTTGAAAGAAACATAGTAAGAATCAAGCATAGTTATAAATTAAGAAAACAAAAATTTAAGGTAACTGAAAGAGGAAAAATCAATTGAAAACATATAAACACATACTTTATACATTTTAACATTCTGATATCATTAATCTTATTTTTCATCCAAGGAAACATCTGTATCATTTGTTTCAAAATTGATGTTCATCAAATGATTATCCATATCAACATCATCATCAATGTCATCATTTCAAATCATATCATTGTATTTATCATCATTAATAACATTATCTCCTACGTTTTATTTGAATTCTTCAAGTTCTTCATCTGATAGTACATTGTCAATATTATATTCATCCAGAACATTGTCTCAATTAACATCTTTTTGAACTTCTTTGACTTCTTTGTCTGACACATGAAGTAACATCTCCTCTACATCATCTTCTTATGCCATATCATCTTGATATTTGCTACATTGTGACCTACCATCCTTCCTCTTGGATCACCTCTAACAACATATGACCAACCCCCTCTACCTAGAACATCTGAGTAAAATAACTATTTGCACTGGCTTTGAATAACATAACGATATGGTCCTGGTTCAAATGACCTTGTATTAACCATGGTAAATATGTTATCATGCTGAATAACAATTCTATTAGGATCATGTTCATTCATTCATGGGTTGTAACATTTGACGCCAAATAGGACGGATTTGAGGGAATTAAAGTCACACTCAAATATGTCATCCAAATACCCATGGTATTGATTTTCAGAGTCATGGATGTATGGTAATAATTTATAAATTAACTTAATAAATATTGTAGGGTGAAAAAGAATACTTGCCTATTTTCTTTCAAACCATTTGCTAAATCAATTTCCATTTGTGTAATATCGGTATCTCCTTTACGTTGAGCTTCCATGTCCAATGTAGACACCCTTAGATCAAAACCCGCAGGTATTAGTCAACGATCACATCACCAAAGATAAGGATCCACGAGAGGTGGTTAGTACATGTCATGAAACACACAGGGAGCATTGGTTTATCCAATGTCCAACAGTATCCCCCCCAACATGAGCCTGGTGTGTATCAAACTTGTGACCTATGCTCTGATACCACATCCTTGGTGACTGTTATAACCCATACATAGATTTTTTAAACTTGTAAACCAGTTATTTATTTCCCTTCACCACAAGGCCTTCATGTTGCTTCATGTAGATATCTTCTTCTAGATCCCCATGAAGAAATGTTTTTTTCACATCCATCTGTTCTA
>APFE031058955.1:0-19106 GCA_000404065.3 Pinus taeda
AGGGAATAAAACACTGTTTTTTAGATATTTGACCAGGTCTGGAAGGAGGGGTTGCCCTAGGCCATGGCTGTAGCATCACAAACCATACTGGTGAGATTTGGAGCTATAACAGTAAATTAAAGTAAAGATGGATTTACGGTGGTTTAATTCCCTAAGCTACATTCTATTTGAATACCTTGGGTCAATACCATTGGTTCTCAATATGGTGGGCCAATACCATGGGTTGATACCATTTGTTCTCAATACCATGGGTAATAATTTGGCTCATGGTATTTGGGCCATTGGCTTCACCTAAAAAAATAAAATATAAAATATGTTAATAAATATAAAGTGAATTATGGACTAAATATAGAAAAAAATTATTTATTAACCATAACTTTATTTATATTTTTATTAATTTACCATACCTCTTTTATAAAAATGGCATTTGACCCATGGTATTTAGCCCATGGTATTAAAATGGTATTTGGCCCATAAGCTTGACTTAAATAAAACTTCATTTTTGAGTTTTCTTAAATATAAAGAGATTTATGGATTAAATATAAAAATAAAAATAAAAATTATTTATTTACCATACCTCTAATTTATTTATATCTTTATTTATTTACCATGGGCCAATAAGAATTGATCTAAATACCATTGGTCAATACCAAGTCTTAGTATCTTTAGGCTCTCTATATATATTGTATTTGTATCCATCATACATCCTTGTAAATTCCATCTATTTGGCGCAACTTTTGGAGAAAGAGAGAATTTACTCTATTTTGGAGAAAGAGAGGAAGCGCCGGGTGGCCGATTTAGTTGATTTTCTTTACGATTATCAGATTATCAGTATTTGAGAGAAGTTATTTGCCAATACAATGGCATTGCAGAAGGGAATGCAAGTAGAGGTGCTTTTTTCAGGGATGCAATTAGGGGCTTCCTCTAACCAGAAATATAGAGGGCCTTGGGTGCAGGGGGTTCTTCTAGACATTACAACAGGAATTTGCAAAATAAATCTGAAGAAATCTCTAACTGATAATGACAATATCAAGTCATTGACAAAGCTGAAGAGCTTTATAAGAAACGCCGGAAATTCATTTTTGGAGATATATGTGGGTGATGTGAGACCCGCTCCACCCCCTACGCTGTTACCTCCTGAATGCTTAAAAAATGGAGTAGCAGTGGAGGCCTTGGAGACAGATTGCTGGTGGCCTGGTTTTATAGTGAGAGAAATTTCACATGAAGGTCACCAACTTTGGCTAGTTTCCTTCCCTCACACAAAAATTCTATCAGCATATCCTGCATGCAACTTACGTCCTGCTGAAGAATGGATAGATGGAAAGTGGACCTTAGTGCCCCCGGTTAGATTTCTAAATCTCTCTTTCTCTGTTCATTTTATGCTTTATTTCAAATCTATCTGAATGATTTCATTTTATGTTTTATTTCAAATCTATCTGAATGAATAGATGGCACAGAAGGGTTTCTCAGTTTTTTGTACTGTACTCGGATTTAAGGAAAACTACATTATGCAGGCGAAAAACCTAAACATCAAGCAGGTGATTAGGATTCTAAGTGAGGAGGAAGTTGAGAAATCCAACAACCTGTGTGATGTATCACAGGGTTGCTTTACAAATGAAAAAATCCAAGCTATGGACAACAAGGGATCACCTTCTGCTGCCAACGAGTCCAAATCAAATCCTGTCCTGAGCTCTTCTCAACTGAAGAGAACCCTTTTGGAGGAGAAGATCCACGATCCAAAAGATGATGTACAAGAATCTAAAGGAGAGGCAATGACAATAGAAAATGAGCCAGAGACAGTTCAGGAACCAGATCAGCAAGCGAGGAGGTCGGACAAAATTTCTAGACGTGGACGCCCTAAAAGAACAGTTCAGGAACCAGATCAGCAAGCCAGGAGGTCGGACAAAATTTCTAACGTGGACGCCCTAAAAGAACCATATGAAGAAAGTGGGTACCATCGATTTTGATTTCAAACGTTTTGGTTTTTTTTATGTTAAAATTTAGATGGCAGGTTTTGAGAATATTTTTTGAAATTTAAAATATGGAAGGGATCAATTCACCGCTCCCTGTTTTTTCTCAAGTATGCTTTCCAAACAGTAATTAACTAAACAGCGTATGTTCAATACATCCAAATATCTATTACATAGTTTTCCATTGATGTATTATGATCCAATATGCAGTGTCTTAATATACAGGACATTACCACATTGCACGCTGTTTCTATTATGCATTACTCGATTCAAATTGTAGTTCCCGGTTTCGTATTTCGAGTATTATTATGGCCTTGTTTCTGGTATGATGCTTCTGGTAAAATTGTGATTTACTGGCTGGACGGAGGATACACAGTAATTCGAACTCCTCAGAACAAAAGAACTGCAAGAGCTGTAAAGTGGCCAAAACAACGATAACAAATCTACGGGTTCTCTTTATTTAAGACTGCGTTTGATTGTGTTTACAGCTCTATTTCTATTTTTGTATTTTTGTGGTGTTTTCTGTTTTTCTTGAATTTTTTCATGTGATTCATAGACTTTTTATCTATTACTAGATATGTTTTAACCATGGAACTTAGATATTTTTTTAAGTAAATATTTTATTAATGTTTGAAAAAGTAGTACAGGGAGTCTATTCCAAAAGAGATAGTTTCGGGTAGATTGGGTTTGTTGACTAAAAAGTTCACCACCTTACAAGATATGTTTTAATTATGCAACTTAACTATGGAACTTAGACACTCTTTTTTAGTACATATTTTATTAATGTTTGAAAAAGTAGTACAGGGAGTCTATTCCAAAAGAGATAGTTTCAGGGAGATTGGGTTAGACACTTTTTTTTAGTACATATTTTATTAATGTTTGAAAAAGTAGTACAGGGAGTCTATTCCAAAAGAGATAGTTTCAGGTAGATTGGGTTTGTTAACTAAAAAGTTCACCACCTTACAAAAATACAAAAAATAACTAAGGACATAGTCTATAACTTTTAGGCTAGAGGCACCAAAACACACTGAAAACCTAAAAACCACTAGAAATCATATACTAGTCTAGGTAATGGATGTAGGGTTGTCCTAGAACTTAAAACTTAAAAACTACCAGAAATCATACTAGTCTCATGTAATGGATGCAGGGTTGTCATGGGCCGAGGAGGGTAGAAGTCACACTATCCATGTCTCCAGCTTTTTTACATTCTGAGTGGGTTGGTTTTGTCCCTTGAGACCACAACTAGTCTTTCTAGAAGTTGACTTTGAAAGTAATCTACCCTCTCCAAAGAGGTCATCTGCACCACATGTTCCTCAGGCTGAACTCGTTCTGCAACATCCACCCTATCCATCAAACTCGCAATGAGAGGGTGGTTGTTATGCAAGTAACATTGCAAGAGACCTTGCTCCTCCTTAGCCTCAGGTGTAACATTGCAAGAGACCTTGCCCCTCCTTAGCCTCACCTGGTGTAGGCCCAAGCTTCACCTTGTAGTAGCCCATGCAAGTCTTCCAAAAGTGGTGCGACCCTTCACCTCTCCTTGCCCCGGGCTTGCCACCTCCATTATCTCCTCTCACAGCTACATTTCCTTTTGATGCACTCAGAGCCATTTTGCGACCCCTATGGGGCATCAATGTGACTAGAGCCTAGTTTGTCACCTCTTAAGAAGCAAGGGCATCATGGGAGGAAGAGAACCAAACACCAAACTTTCCACGTGAAGAACACTCAGACAGAAGACCCAAGACCCAAGCAACACCACCCAAAATAAAAGGAATTCAACCAGAATGCTCCTACCCACAAAGGACCAACCCCACTAGATAATCTTGACACCTCCACATACCAGAATAGCACTAATGATGGAGCGCCACCCATAGATAAGGGTGTTGTTTGCAAAATAGACCACTACCTACCAAAATCAACAACCATAAACCATAGGCAAACCCATGAGGCCTACACTAGAAATCACTATTAGAGGGCCACTTAGGCTTCCTCCTCTAGCTGAAGGGTGAGCTCCACCACCTTCTAAGAATGAGGTAAAATAAGTTACCTCGAGACTCTGAGGAGTTTTTCTTCTACACCCATGATTCCAAACTGCAGGGACCAAACAAGCCCACTACATATTCCCACACTGAGCAACCACACTATGTTTCCAACTAGCTTTGACCACGAGTGCTTCCTCTTCCTTCCATATAGCTACCACAATTCCCAATACCATATCCAAATGAATGCATTCATTGAGCTTTGTCTTAACTTAAAACTTAAATACATTTTAACCATTTTAACTATAAAAGGTGACACCTAGAATATCTAAAAAATAAAAATAAAACCACTACTTTTTAATGCAAAAAGTGCAAGCCCTTTGACAAAACGAGCGAAAATTTAAACGATGACTTTTTTTTTTGAACCACATGGTGAATCGGACATTTTAATGCAAAAAGTGCAACCCATTTGACAAAAACTTGCCAAAATTAAAACCAAGACTTCTTTTATTTATTTTAACCACATGGTGAATCTTAACTCCCACAACTAATCAATGAGAGACCCACCATCAAACCTCATAGCTGCCACTATAACACCAAGAGCATAACCAACCACGTGTAAATCCATTAGGAGTTGTCTATAATGCCACTTTTTGGACATTCCTGTCACGTAATCCGGCTGAAAAATTGAGGTTAAATCTTGATTTGTTGCAGTTAAAATGGTTTTTTAACTCCATATTTGGATTCAACACAGTGATGCTTTGATAGTGCGAAAACTAGCTATCAAATTTGTGATTCCAATAAATCGTTGCAAGATTTTGACAGGAAAAACCTACCAGAAAATTTTCCAAAAAATCTCACAATCCCGTATACTAAGTTCTTATAATTTTAGAATATGTAAAAAAATAAAAATAAAACCACCAATTTTTAATGAAAAAGTTTTTTAACAAAACGGACATCTACGGGTAGTTAACCCTTAACTTTTTCAACTAATTGTTTTTTGTTAAGATGATTTTTGAATTGGTATGAGTTGTGTCTGGACAATAGTGAATTGATCCGTTGTTATATTTAATTAATTGACTCTTACACACAATAAATTTATTTGCCTTGAAAATATTGAATTGATGTTGTTATTTTGGAATTTGCTTAAAAGAAAAGTTGAATTAATATGTGAGCGTTGTTATATTTAATTAGTTGATTTTGAGAAACACTAAATTTATAGGAACACGATTCTCGAAAATATTGAATTTATTAGATTGTTATTTTGAAAATGGTTTAAAATGAAAGTTGAGTTGAATTGATATGAGAGAAGTTTTTAAATTATATTTTTTTGGAAAAAAATAGTTTATTTTTTAATTTGATTGGTTTAAAATGTTGTTGGTATGTATTGAAATAAAAGTTAAATTTTGTATAGGATATTGTGAATTGGCGATGTAGATATAGTTATATTTAATTAGTTTATTTTGTAGAGTATTAAATTTATATTTGATTAGATGAAATATTGAATTTGAAGTTATAGGTAAACTAAATTAAGTTCCCAAAACCGCTATCATATGAGTCTATCCATTTTGATGTTTACCACTAGTCAAAGTAAAGATTGATTTGCAATATTTTATGTATATAATTTTAAATCCAAATGAATGTAGTTTTTTTTAATATTAATAAGTAATACATAATAATTTTTAGATTTTATTTATTTTGATGTAAATTTTTATGAGTCAAATTCTAATTTATTATTATTATATGTAATCAATTATCTAACATTTTACAAGGCAAATTACATAAAAAAATAAACAGAAATTAATAGTTTATATATATATATATATATATACACCAGAGATCCCATTTTAAATGAGGATCCCATTTTAAATGAGGATCTACCAATTTCTAAGAAATGCAAACTTATTTTAGAGTGAAAATATATTTGATCCTTGTGGGAGGTTGTAAGATGGATATACATTGGTTTTATTTTATTTTTATTTTTATTTTTGTGAAAAATATTTACATTATATAACCTTATAACATCTCTTCTATTTGAGTTGAAAAGACTCAATCATCAACTAAATACAGGCATAGATCCATCTCGAATCTACCAAGCCTACCCTTGAGAGGGATCCAATCTCTTGAAGTACAAAGCTATTTTAGATTGAAAAGGGATATGATCCCTCTGAGTGGTTGGTAAGTATGGATCTAGAAATATTTATATTTTAAATTAAATTGTATATAATAAAAAAACCTTCATAAAAATTGATACTCAAGTAATTTCACCCAAATTTATCATTTACATTTTATTTTTTTTTTAATTTCATTATATTTAAAATAATTCAAAAAATAAATAATTTATAAATATTGATATCTAAGATATTCAACCAAAATTCATATTTAACACTCTTTGGCACTCCGAGTAAATTCCATCTCTTTGGCACTCCGAGTAGGTTCAACTTTTGGAGAAAGAAGGAATTTACTCTAACTTTGAGAGAAAGAGAGGAAACGTGGGGTGCCAACACAATTTACTTGATATTGATCAGCAGTATTTTAGGGAAGTTATGCCCCTCTGTAAGTTTTATTTTAATCTCTGCATGGCTAGTTTGTCTCTTCTTGTTTTTAGTATGCTTTCCAAACAGTAATTAACTAAACAGAATAGGTTCAATACATCCAAATCTCTATTACATAGTTTTTCATTAATGTATTATGAACCTATATGCAGCGCCTAAATATACAGCACATTACAGCATTGCACAGTGTTTCTATTATGCATTACTCGATTCAAATTGCAGTTCCTGGCTGCATATTTAGAATATATTTATGCATTTGTTTCTGGTATGACGCTTTTGGTAAAATTGTGATTTAATGGCTGGAGTGACTTCTCAGAGCAAAACGAACTACAAGAGCTTTAAAGTGGTTCGACGGGTTCTTTTTAATTAAGAATGCGTTTGATTGTGTTTACAGCTCTTTTCTTTCAACTAGTGTTTTTATTTCTGTAATTCATTGACCTTCTATCTAATACTGTACCAGGCAGATATGCTTTTAACCATGGAGCTTAGATGCATTTTAATAATGAAATCTGACCGAAAATTGACTCCATGGAAAATTGAAACCATAAAATTTAATAGCAAAAACGCATCTACTTGTAGTTAAACCTTGAAACTTTTCAGCTAGTTGTTTTTGGTTAAGATGAGAATTCCATTATGATGTTTTTTTAGCCTGGACAATCATGGAAATTCCTGTAAAATTTTCATAAAATTAGATAGGGATTTCCTGTAAAATTTTCATAAAATGAGATAGGGATTTTTGTAAATCTAATTATCAAATTTCAAGATTTTCATAAAATCAAATAACCATTTTTGTATACCTAGTGATCAAATTTTAAGATTTTGAGTGCTTATTTCTGGTGGATGGGAGTGTCATTATTAACCTCCCCACCAAGGTGTTGACACAAGATGGCCCAACTATGATGCATCATGATGTGATGGATGTTGATATTTTCTAGGTTCCTCTGAGGAGGTGTCCATTATTAACCTCCCCACCAGTTGATACAGGATGACCCAACTATGATGCATCCTGATGTGATGGATGTTGATATTTTTTAGGTTCTTCATAGGAGTTCCACCCCTCTAAAAAAACAAAAACATGATTCAAACAATAAGATTTTTTTTTTCGACTAAACCACTTTTATCCATTCTTCAATTCCTACACCTCACACTTCCTTGAATTAATATGCCAGTTGTGTCTTGGAAATAGTGATTTGGTTGTTATATTTAATTAATTGAATTGATATGCTAGTTGTGTCAAGAAAATAGTGAATTTATTTGGTAATTGACTTTGAGTTGGAAATCTTGAATTAATATGCCAACTACACCTCTCACTTCCTTGAATTAATATGCCAGTTGTGTCTGGAAAATAGTGATTTGGTTGTTATATTTAATTAATTGAATTGATATGCTAGTTGTGTCAAGAAAATAGTGAATTGATTTGGTAATTGACTTTGAGTTGGAAATCTTGAATTAATATGCCAGCTGTGTCTTGAAAATAGTGATTTGGTTGTTATATTAATTAATTAAATTGATATGTTAGTTGTGTCTAGAAAATAGTGAATTGATTTGATTGTTATATTTAATTAATAGTGATTTGGTTGTTATATTTAATTAATTAAAGTGATATGTTAGTTGTGTCTCGAAAATAGTGAATTGATTTGATTGTTATATTTAATTAATTGACTTTGAGTTGGAAATATTGAATTTCTCATGTTGTTATTTTATAAAATATCATATGCAGATCCATGCACATGAGTCTATAATACTTTATTAATTGTCTTAATCAATATCATATCAAGTGGTATCAGAGCTCTACGTTGCTAAGGTTAGACAAGCTTGTGCTGGATTTTTTCTTGAATGCTAACTACCACAAAGCTCAAATTAGGAGAAAGAGAGTTGATTGAAGCTAACCTAGAAATGAATCTATCCTAGGAAAATGGCAGAAAAAAGTCCATTAGCATCAGACTCCGAGTTTCATGACCATGAGAGCCATGGTAGAGGAAATGTATAGAAAATTTAAGAAAGGTCGAAGTGAAGATTCTTCAACTTCCCATCATGACAAATGAGTATAAGAAACTCTCCTAAATTACCATTCTAAAAGCAAAGGGAAAGAAAAAAAGCTTCCCACACCTCGTGATAGTGTTGAAAATAAAAAGAAGAAAGCATCTTTAATCAAATTAGATGTTAAATCTCTTTTTCCAATATATTATGGAGAGTTGAATGCAGAGAAGCTCGATAATTGGATTACAGAGATTGATGTATATTGCAGGGTGTAGGGCATTGATTCAGACAGAACTAAGCTTCAACTCGCCAGCCTACTCCTTGGAGGAACTGCCCTCGTGTGGTGGGAAGGCAGAACACAAGCTAACATGAAGAATCATGGTAAAATTCTTTCTGTCTAGAGTGAATTTGTTTCTGCAATTAAAAAACAATTCTATCCGCTTATCTGCAACAAGCTATGATGAGTTGACAAACTCTTCGCCAATTAAAAGGGAAAAGTGCACAAAACTACACCCACTAATTTAGAGAAAGAGCTTTGATTCTAGGAATATCTTTAGACTCACCTGAAACTCTGTTGAAGTATATAGGCGGTCCACATAACTATTTAAAGCACACCATTCTCATGTTTAATCCTACTAGCATAGATGAGGTATCTGTTCAGGCTATACATCTAAAGGCTAGAGGCAAGAATGTGAACCCCGAAGTTGGGGGATCATCAAAACCCACTGCAAGAAAAAACAAGGAAAAGAGAAAGCGGAAATGGAAAGAGAGGAAGACAAATATTGTACAAAGGACCAAACCTTAGTGCACTCATTGCAAAAAGGATGGGTATGATGATGAACACTACTAGATTCTTCCTCTCGAGCTAAGGCCCAAGAAGTATGATGGAAAAAAGAAGAAGAGTGCTGCACCTATTCAGAAGGATTTGGGGTCAGACTCAGGGGATGAAACAATGATCACAACCATAGGTATAAAAGGTAAAAATTTTGAAGCATCTACTAGTAATTCTGCACAATCTACTTATAATGAAAAAAATGAAAGGAAGACACATGAGCTTTTTCATATTAGAGTTATTTCCAAGCATCAAAAGATTTATACTTTGTTTGATAGTGGCTGACAAGTAAACTTAATTTTTGAAGAAATTGAAAAGAAGTTGGGATTACTAACCACACCTCACAAGAAGCCATATCCATTTGGTTGGGTATGTGATAAAGCAAAGCTACAAGTGAATAGACAATGTAAACTTAGGTTTTCTTTTGGGTCACCATTTGTAGATGAGGTTGAGCTAGATATTGTTCCATTGGATACCTGTGGAATTGTTTTAGGGAGTCCTTACTTATACGGTAGAAAAGCCATTTTCTATAGAGCTGAAAATAAGTATCAACTCACTAAGGATGGAATCGAATATATTGTAAGGTCTCATAAACTTAAGAATAATTATACTCTCATAAACTTGGGGAACATGAAAAGAATTGTAAATTCATGCAAACAATTTTTACTGATGGTTGTAAAGGAAAAGAAAACTGATAAAACTAATGTATTTGAAGGCTGTAATGCTAAACAGCAAGCTGATTTAGAAAAAGTTGTTTCAGAACATGATATACTATTTCAAGAAACTAAAGGCCTGCCACCCAAAAAGGAAATAGTACATGATATTAATTTGCAACAAGATGCTCCATTGCCTAACATCAGAATGTATAGGTTGTCTACATTAGAGAATGCAAAAATCAAGAGGCAGGCACAGGAGGTGCTCGAGAAAGGGTTCATAAGACCTAGCACATCACCATGTGGGTCTCCAATTGTCATAGTGAGAAAGAAAGATGGCTCGTGGAGAATGTGCATTCATTACAGAGCACTGAATAAGATAACAAACAAAAATCGTTATCCCCTTCCTCGCATAGATGATTTATTTGATTAGTTGAAAGAAGTTGTTTACCTTTCCAAGTTGGACTTCCATAGTGGCTACCATCAAGTCAGAGTTCCAGAACAGGATGCATGGAAGACTGCTTTCAAAACAAAGCATGGATTGTATGAGTGGTTAGTTACGCCTTTTGGCTTAACTAATGCTCTTGCTACTTTCATGAGAATAATGAATGATGTACTAAGGCCTTTTATTGATGATTTTGTCATTGTATATTTAGATGACATACTTGTATTTAGTAAAACATGGGAAGAACATTTGAAGCATGTAAAGTAGACTCTAGATGTTTTGAAAAGAGAAAATATTTATGTTAAGATATCAAAATGTGAATTTGGAAAAACATCTTTGAATTATTTGAGTCATATTGTAGGGGGTGGTGAATTCAATATAGATCCCTCTAAGATTACACTCATTGTAAATTGCCCTAAACTTAAATCTTCTACATAAGTTAGAAGTTTCCGAGGAGCAACACAGTATTGGAGAAATTTTATTTCTAACTTTTCCTTGATTGCAGCTCCCTTACATGATTTAATAGGATTGAATAAAGTGTTTTGGTGGGAAGGGAAATAACAAAAAGCTTTCGACACCTTAAAAGAAAAGATTAGTACAACACCAGTGCTATCAATGCTGGATCTTCAAAGAACCTTTGAGATTGAAATGAATGCGAGTGACTATGCCATGGGAGGAGTGTTGATGCAGCATAATAAACCCATATGTTATCATTCTGAGACATTTAATTCTACAGTAGTTAATTATCCCACATATGATAAAGAATTGTAGGCATTAGTACAGAGTGTGAAAAAATGGAAACAGTATCTAATGGGCAAAGAGACAGTTACACATACTGATCATCAACCACTTCAATATTTACACTCACAAACTAAGTTGCAACAATCAAGACACTATAGGTGGATGGGTTTGCTACAACAGCTTCATCTTGTCATCATATATAAAAAGGGCATACACAATAAAGTTGTAGATATGTTGTCCATGCCAATCATAAATGCATCTACTATACTTAAGCATAACTCAGTATTGCATGAAAGATACATTGAATAGTATGCACAAAGTATAAATTTTAAAGATGTATATGCAACTTTAAGTCATGGCAAACAAGTAGAAGAAGTGGATTATCATGTTAAGGACCAACTCTTGTATAATTTTGGAAAGTTATGCAATCCTCAAACAAAGAGAATTAACATAATTAGGGAGGCACATACTTCCGTGATATTAGGTCAGTTTGGTGTAAGTAAAACAATTGCACAGGTGCAAATATTTTGTTATTGGCCAAAAATGAATGAAACAGTTTCTAGATATGTAAGAGGGTGTACCATGTGTGTTAAAAGCAAGCCCAACAATAGAAAACTAGGCTTGTACACTTCACTACCAGTTCCTTCTCATCCTTGGGAAAGTGTTTCCATGGACTTTGTTGGTGGATTGCCTAAATCGAGAAGAGGTCATGACTATCTATATGTTATTGTGGATAGGTTCAACAAAATGTGTATTTTAATACCTTGTAACAAACAGATTATAGTTGAACAAACATTAAAGTTTTTCTTTTAGCATGTATGGGTTCATTTTGGATTACCCACTTCCATTGTATCTAATCGAGATTCCCGATTTGTTGGGATGTTTTGGTCAAGTCTGTGGGAATTGATGGACACCAAACTGAAGAAGAGCACAACCTTTCATCCACAAACAGATGGCCAAACAGAGGTGGTCAATTGAACAGTGATCCAGTTGCTGAGGGGCTATTGCAGCAAGCATCCCAAGCTTTGGGATAAACATTTGTGTTATGTGCAACATGCTCACAACCGGGCTAAATATCCTTCTACATAGAGATCTCCTTTTGAGACCTGTTTTGGTTTCACACCAAGGTCTCCCTTGGATTTTGTCTTTGGTAAAGACATAGTGGTTGATGAACACAACAATGTGGACAAGGCAACCAATTTCATTGAACAAATGCAAGAGATTCACCAGGCAGCATAGGAATAGCTGGAAAAGAGCGAAGCCAAGTACAAGGCAAGGCATGATAAGCATTAGATTGAGCATAGTTTCCAAGTTGGCGATCTAGTCTAGTTGTATATTAGCAAAGACAGAATGCAACGTGAAGGTAAGAATTTGAAGCCAATAAGGTATGGACCTTTCAAGATACTTGAGAAAATCAGTGAGAATGATTTTCGCCTTGATTTGCCAGCTTACATGCACATCTATTCAGTAGTTAATATAGAAATCTTGAGACTATTTGAACCTTCATGGATTGAAGATCCCGAAGAGGAGAGTCAATTGCCTTGTATTGATGATCTGTTGCCTAAATATCTCAATGAATTGCAGGAAGATACAATTTTGGACAAGAAGGTGAGAACTACATGTAGAGGCGATGTTGAGTACCTCACGATTGGACTCAAGGGTTCAAAACCAAGCAGTGCAAGATGGATAGAAATTGGGAAATCGAGGAATCTATATCCTCACTTGATTGATGCTCACAAACCAAATTTTGGTGGTCCAAAAGCTTTTTCAGTGGGAAGGTGTGATCCAAATGGGATCCTAGAACACACTCTAAGTTTTCATGACTCTTTAAAAATCATGCCAAAGGTTACAAATCTTGTGAAGATCAAGCTTATCGAAGGTATCCTCATAACAGTTGCAATTTCTGATCAATGTGGAGCAATGAGGACTGTCTATCAAGCGCGCAGACTGTCGGCCCATGGTAACACACGTTATTGCAAATTAGAAAATCCAGAGGCCATTTCGACAAATGAGGGTCATTTCTGATATGCGATTAGCGACAAGTCGCTAATCACATATTGTAGGAAAAAACCCTCGGAGAGGGAAAGGCTACAAGCACCCGGACCCAAAATACAGTAAAATGCAACACATGTCATTCTGATTCTGTCAGAAGCGGGATTCCATAAAAACCGGTAGGATATCGGAAGGGCTTCCAGTGGTAAGCGGTTTCAACCGAGTCGTGCCTGATACCATATAATGGTTGCCATGCATCCGGCGGAAGAGAGAGAAATCGTTCACATCGAACAGGTAAACATCATGCTACTTAGCCGCCCAATATTGAAGATGACTGTAGGATCTGGGGCCCTTAGATCAATGACAAAGATGCGTTCCGATGGATGACCAAATTTGATGAGGTTAACAAGTAGAGTTGTATAGGATTTGAAGTCCGATATGGACGATGCATTGGCAGAAGGTCGTGTTTGGCGGCCATTCTTGGAGTTAACAGAAAAAAAACGGTCGTTTCAAATATGTCCAAGAGAACTCACACTCATTTTTTATGAAATAGGTGGCCACCTGCCTATGAGGCATTATACAGTGATTGATTATGTAGGAGAGAGGGAATTCAAATGAACAGAGGTAGGGGAACTAGAAATTAGGGAAGCGAAAACGAACATTCACAAAGTAGATTGGATTTAAAGCCACCAACTAACAACGAAAGCAACAAGCAGTAAGCTAAGAGCAGAGAGCAGTAGGCAGTAAGCCAAACGTGGAGAGAAGAAGCCGAGCTAACCTACAAAGGCAAAGGCAGCATCGAGCCAAAGTTAACACAGAGACAGAGAGTGTCAGAGAGTTTGTGCACTCCAAAAAAGGCTTGAGAGGTTCAAGCACACTCCTCTTTAATGCCTGTCATGTATGAGTTTTAGATTGGGCTCATACTACTGTGACAAATAGAGGTCCAGAGTCAGTAAAGAGAGTCTGTGTACTCCAGAGACTTGGGGTATCCAATTATAGTCTTGTTGATTTGTATTTGTTGAGTGAGACTCAAATTGAGCTCACTGTTGTAAAAACTCTGCTTTGAAAACATAATATAGAGGCCACCAGTGAAGGTTGGACTAGGAGACATAGCCCACGAGTATTGGGTGAACTCCTTATTAAACTTGTTGTGATTATATGTTTGCGTGTTATGTTTTCTTTAACTGCTTCATTGTCTGTGTATTTTGCAATATTATCGATCCATTGCATAAAATATCATAGGCACATCCATGCACATGTGTTTGTAATACCTTATTAATTTTCTTAGATCAATTTCAGATCAAGTGGGACATTTTGTAATATTTTCTTGGTTTCTCCGTTTTAATTTATTTAAAATCCCGCAGGAATTTATTAAAATCACAAAGTTGATGGGTAACCCTTGCACAATCGAAGTGTCGTAGGGGTTTTTAAGGATGCCTAATCCATATATACACTGAGAAAACTAGTTTAATTAACACAAATCATGATTTCACCTCAAATTTCTTTGCCGAATTGGAATTTATTAAAATCACAAGCTTGATGGTTAACCCTTGCACAATCAAGTGCCCTAGGGGTTTTTCAAGATGCCTAATCCATATATACACTCAAAAACCCAGTTTAATTAACACAAATCATGATTGCACCTCAAATTTCTCTGCCTAATTTCGTCACTGAAAAGTCCAAAAAGTCACACTAAAGGCACGTACCTAAATTTGTCCAAAAAGTTGAACTAAAGACAAGTCCCTAAATTTGGAGAAACATCTCATTTATTTGAATATTGAATTTAAAACCATGGGTACACTAAACCAAGTTCTCAAAACCACTACCATATGACTCTATCAATTTACATTTTTTCCCAAGTCAAATTAAAAATTTATTTGTCATATTTTATTTATATATTTTAATTCTAAATTAAATAATTACAATCCCAAAATCTATGGTAAAAATTAAAGCTCTTGACATATTAGAAAGTAAGATGAATTTAGCCTCTTTTAATTATCTATTTATTAAATATTATTATTTATTATTATTACTGATGTAATTTCATCTACTCAAAATGTTTTAATTTATTTTTATTTTTATTTTTATATTATATCGTCTAACATTTTGACTAGATTAGATTACATAAAAATAAAATAAACATAAAATTGAGGGAAATAGTATAGTTATATTGGAGGTAGTATATATGTATTAGTAGAGAGCAAAGAGATTACACACAACATAAATCACACTCATTGTTTATTGATCACATAAAGTAGGTACATATATAAGAAATAGATGAGAATTAGATCAGAATTAGATCACCGACTTCTAGATGATAAGATCCGAAGAAGGTGGATCTATGACTCATAGACAACTCACACACATAGGGAAATAGCTAATCACACCTAGAGACTCATAATGACAACTCAAAAGAAGCATTACTTCCAACACCCTCCCTTAATGCTTACAAGAATAATCTTTGTGTGACTCGTCTTCATCAACACTCACGTCGAATTTGGAATCTCACAAAGAACGCTCTTTCACCGCCACATCTTCGAGCTGTCACTTGAACTCCATTTAAAACGCAACCGCCTCAAACCATTATTGATGAACTCTGCATGATCAACAATATTGACACTTGAACTTGTCGGGGCTTCCGCGATAAGATCCATCAAGTAATGAACCATCCTATGGACCAACCACCATATGTTGGATATTTAACTTTCGGCTATATGCTAGTTGCTAAGATGGAGGTCTCAATACTATATGTGTTCAAAATTTGATCAATCAACTTGAACTTAATAGCACACCAGAATTGATGTTTCAGACACAAGGGCTTCAAGTTTAAGAACCACCAACCATTTTTATAACCAATAAAAACACAAAGACCAACCGCGAGAATGTACAGAGACAAAATCAATGACTGCTCTTTATTGATCTCTACAAATTAGATCAAATATAATAATAACAACTTTGCATATTGGTATTTTCGATCATATCTATTGCATTTAGATCTCGATCTCTCGATAACCAATAACACAATGTTTTATTAGTTCAGATCTAGAAATAAAAATGCCAACATTCCACCTATATGCCGCAATTGTACGTATTACACCATCTGATAATCTCACGAACCACCATTTAAAATATGTAGTCATTTCTCTCAATTGTAGATCCACACTATATCAAACCATATCTATGTTGATCCAACTTCTTCATAAGTAGATCTCCTCTTCTTTTACAAAGATTTGTCCACAATGGAACTTCACAAAATAGCAACAACATTGGATCTTTGTAATTCTCCTATGCATACAATTATCCACATTCCACAAACAAATCAATTATTCATACAAACTATAGATCAAACACTCTATTAAACTGATCTATTTACAAAGGAGTATCATGGCTAAAATTGCATGAACTCAACCCATCTTGTGAGAGAGTCAGGGTTGAACGAGATACCATGTTAAAAAATAGAGAGAGAAAAGACATTATGCACAACACAAATCACACTTATTGTTTATTGATCACACAAATAAGTCACATATATAAGAATTAGATCGTCGACTTCTAGATGATAATATCGAGAGAAGACTCATCTATGACTCATAAGCAACTCACACACATAGGGAAATAACTACTTCTAGAATCACACTCTCACAATGATAACTCACAACAACACACGGAAGCATTACTTCCAACAATTTACATAACATAACCTTATAACATCTCTTCTATTTGAGTTGAAGAGAGTAAATCGTCAACTAAATACTAGCATAGAACCATCTTAACTTAGGATCTATCAAGTGTTGAGGGGGATCAAATATCCTGAGATGCAAACCTATTTTAGAGTAAAAAGAGACTTGATCCCTTTCAGTGGTTGCTAGGTATGGATCTAATATGGTCTATATTTTAAATTAAATTGTATAAAATAAAAATAAAACCTTCATAAAAATTGATACTCAAGTTATTTCACCAAAATTTATCATTTATATTTATTTTTTAAATTTCATTTATTTAAAATAATTCAAAAAATAAATAATTTATAATATTGATATCTAAGATATTCAACCAAAATTCATATTTTACATTTTAAAAATAAAAAATTAATAATTTCTATATATAATGTTAAATTAAATCTATTAAAAATATATAGTTCTAAAATTAAAAAAAAAAAAAATGTGATCATCTAACCCATCATGTTCTATTTAGTGTAATAAATAAAATAAGATACATTTTTCAAAGGAAACTTATAACATTTGGTAAAAATCATAAAACTTTAGGATATTCAACCAATATCCAAAAGTTATATTCTTTCCAAAAACATTAATAGGCATGAGGATATTCCACAAAAACAAAACATTCATATGCATGAGGATATTCCACCAAAATCAGTCATTCAAAATTTAACAATTGATTTTAGACACTTAAATTCCTTATTTATTAGATTAAAAATGTATCCCACAAAGAACCATTAACACCTAATGTTCCAAACAACTCACTAATCCTATTCTCAAAATCCATTTTACTTCCTCCTTGATGGTATACTTAATAACTTGAATACCAATGCTGATACCCTCTCCTTTAATTTTGTAATCAAATGCCTTTTTCATTTACTTAGTGACTTTAGTTACACTTCTTAGATCCTCTCTTGTATTCATGTAACCAAATGCTTTTTTGATATTTGCAAACTTTGTCTTTTATTCATGTAACCAAATGCCTTGTTCATATCTGCAAAAGAAATGTGATGGGTAATATATTTATCTAGTTCAATAATCTCCAAAGAAATAAGGAATGACAAATCAATAACTAAATTACTTCCCGTAATTCAAAATTATACAAAATTCAAGCAAAGGTCTATTAAGAACATAAAATTCAAGCAAAGGTCTACGAGGCATGAAAAATTGAATGGGGGCCTATAGTTTCCGAAGAAGGTGCATTTCAATGTCCTTTTGTTCAAAAATTTAGATGATTCATTGCAAACATTATGTCTAAATGAGGGACACCCATCAAAATAGAAACACCCCAATCCTAAAAGTACAAAATTATTCAATATCGAATTCCCTTTCACTTGATAAGCATAATAATTACAAGTATGTTTTATTATAAAGGAAGAAATGATATCTTTAAACAAAAAGGAGGTCATAGAAAATAAATCATGGCGGGCTTCAATGGTTCAAATCATTGGCTTATTGCAATGAACTCCTCCATCTTTCTTTCTGCAATTACTTTAAAAAGACGATAAAAACAAATTTTCAGAATTTAAATGTTTATTGTATACATTAGTTCTAGAGCATGTCACAATTTTTAGATAATTGTTACCCCACATTAATTGGAATTTTATGTTTTTAAATGGCCTGCATTAGAGAATAATACCATTGGAAAAACCATGTGTCGTCAAAACTTGGAGCCCCAAAGTCTTGAAGTGTACTTCAATTTAATTTAATTTATATCTATATATTATTATATATATAATATTATATATTATATATTATATATATATATATATATAATATATATATAATATAAAATTTAATTTGACTTATTTAACATGTTTAAGTAACATAACAATAACATAACATGACAAGATCTCTTCCACACTAGGCTAGGGAGAGTCGTCTTCAACTGTACATAAATTTAATTTAATTTTTATTTTTATGTCATTTGACCTAGTAAACATATTTAAATAACATAACATGACAAAACATTACAAGATCACTTCCGCACTAAATTAGGAGAGTCTCGCCATAATTATATAGCTTATAAATATTCTAATTGCAAATATAAAAATTTCAAAAATAATACATACCTTTCTTTTAAATTATTAAATTTAATATTTTTTCTATATTGAATTAATAAAATTTAATTGAAATTTGTAAACCAAACACTTTAATTAAAATATTACATTCTATATTAATAATACATAACCATAACAATGCATATTCAAGTCTTGTCATTTGTCATTTTCCAACAGTTGTGT
>APFE031058972.1:2251-100547 GCA_000404065.3 Pinus taeda
CCCATGCGGGATCCTCCACAGCTTCCTCGAAAGAGGATGGCTCAGTCACGACACGTTTGCTCACAAGAGCCATGTATCCAGTGTACCGATCAGGTGACTGTCTCTGTCTGCACTGTGTTGTAGGTGGTCCTACAACCTTCTCTACATCTTGAGCCAGTCACTCAGCTTCTGTAGTGCGCTTTCACCCTCTGATGGTTGGCACTGCATGAGTGGTCTCTTCCACTCCATGAACTTCATCTTGTGGTTGGTCCACATCCTGAAGCTCATCCTTAGGAACTAATAGCTCCTCATCTGCATGTAAGTGTGGCTCCCTCTCAAGCAAACACTTCATGGCTTTCTCCTCCTGAAATTTGATATCCCGTTGCACAACAGTCTTGCGACTGTCTGGAAAATACACACGATAGTTGTGGGGTGTATCAGTGTACCCCACAAATATCCCAACCTCTGCGGTCTGCTCCAGCTTCTTCCTGGCATCCTTTGTCACATGCATGTAAATAGGAGAACCAAAAATCCTCAAATGGGAAATATCAGGCCTCTTACCAGAATAAGCCTCCTCGAGTGTACTCATGCCAAGTATCTTGTGAGGACAACGGTTTTGCACATATACTGCAGTATTGCATGTCTCCATCCACAAGTGAAGGGGTAGGCCTTGATCATGCAACATCGCTCGTGTAGCATCCACGATCGCTCTGTTCTTCCACTCAGCAACCCCGTTCTACTGTGGGTTATGGGGAGCTATGAGCTCTCTTTGAATCCCTTCTGCGCTGCAGAAGTCCTTGAACTCACCAAAGATGAATTCACCACCATTGTCACTCCTAAGAGCCTTCACCTTCTTCCCTGATTCCTTCTCAACCAATGCTTTGAACTCACAGAACTTTGAGTATGTCTCGCTCTTCTTCTGCATGAAGAAGATCCAGCACTTTCGAGAGAAATCATCAACAAAGATCACATAGTACTTGTGCTTTGCTATCGAAGCTACTGAGAAAGGTCCACACACGTTTGTGTGAATTATCTCAAGGATCATCATGGTGCGACTATCCTTCTCATGAAAGGTGGCTTTCACAAAATTTCCTAAAGTACACCCCTTGCACTGACCTGACTGTGCAATAGTGCCTTTAGGAAGCCCAGTAGAAATCTATTGCAGTATCTTCAAATCACCATGGTGAAGATGGCCCAATCTCTGGTGCCATAGCTCGCCATCATCCCAGCTCACCACTCCTTCTACCTTGCATGCCATTGCTGCGCAGCCATCTACATGCAATTGATAAAGGTTCTTGACTCGAACCCCTATCTTCCGGGTTTCTCCAGTTGTCTTACTGCGCAGGAAAGCCTTCCCTCACTGAAGACAAACATCATATCCCTTGTCTTCTAACATCGCCACAAAGTAAGATTCTTCTTCAATCCTAGAACATGCACATTCCTTCATACGAAGGGTTTACCAGACTCCCTCTCAAAGGAAATGGTATCGATACTGGTCGCACTGTATCTACCATCATCGCCCATCTCGATGTGCACTCCAAGATCTTTCTCATCCAGATCAGAAAACAAATCTCGATCTCCTGTCATGTGAAAAGATGCACCACTTTCTAAGAACCATACCAATCCCATCACACTTGATACCAAGCATGTGATTAGCGAAAAAATCCAGCTCAAACTACGAGGCTAAGGCCTCTCCCACTGCAGATCCAGCAGCTTGCTTATTTTTCTACTTCTGCAGACAATTTGTGGCATAATGTCCGTGTTGGTGACAATGAAAGCACTTCACCTTGGACATGTCCTACTTCTTGCCTTTCACACCAGAATGAGAAGCTTTCTTGTTCTTCCCCTTCTTTGCTTTAGTAGCCAAAGTGCAATTTTCTTCATCAGATGCCTTTGATGAAGATCTGTCCCTGGTATTCTGCCTGATCTCCTCTTGCACAAGATCCGACCAAAGTCTTTCCTATCTTGGCAATTTCTCCCACCCATTGACAGAGTCCTGATAGGAATGCAAACTCTTTGGAAGACCAAGGAGAGCCAAGCTCACCAAGTCCTCATCATCAACAGTCACCCCCACACTTCCTAGCTCATCTCGGCATTGGGTGAACTTTGTGAGATACTTGGGCATATTGTCTCCTTTCTCACACTTAATGTTTTTGAGTTTATCCTTGAGCGCCAACTTCCTCTGGTCACTCTTGCTTTGGAATAAATCTGTCAACGCTTTCCACATCAAGTATGGAGAATCCTTTCCATGCAGGTGGAGTATAATGATTCCTTCACGCCCTCCAACAGAATCCTTTGACACTTCTATCTTCTTTTGCCAAGCTCAATTGGAACCAGCATCAGTAGGCTTTGGAACTTCAGACATCTATGAACTCTTCAACCATTGCATCTAAACCGCCTCCATCTATCATTCATGAATATATTCGAGCTGCCTTCAAGGGCATACTCCAATTGCAATCCGTTGAAAGACATTTCAACTTCGACACCAAGAAAACACTGCTGCAAATTCGAATTCCACCAGCTCAAAACTCAACCGCTTTTGATCTAAAATTTGTGAGAACAAATTATTTATTGTACAGATATTGACTGTATGGGCATTTACCGGATATATCACCTTCCAAAAGAAGGATGAATCCAGAGGCTACCTGGCTCGATTACAGACTCTGCCGGAAGAAATAAAATGTAATCACTTTTTGAATAATAGATCTGATGATCAACCTGCTCTAATACCATGTAGAAATTTGAATAATATAACACTTATTCACAGAGATTATCCTGATTATACTCTATTTTCGGATTACATGCATAATACATAACCTCCTCTACCATTGATCATCAATTTGCGGAGTTAAAAAAACAATCACATGCGCACATTGAAACATCAATCACACATATCAACACAATATGTAATGGGGAAAGCATACAGCTAAAAACCCCCAACTATCTGTATATTATAGTCATAGAGAACATGTAACAATACATAGTACAATACTCCTCACAAGTACTCAGTACTATCTCCACATGCTACACACAAACTAGCTCAGATTTGAACAGTCACGGGTTCAAATCTCCTCCACTGTTTGCCTGCCTCTACTCCGCAATCCAAGTTGAGAATTAGATCAGATCCAAGATCGAATTCCCTTGGCTTGTACTATGCAATCCTCATTGGCAGTCTCAATCAATCATTGGAAAATCTCATGCACAACTATAGTCACAACTGATAGTAGTCTCACCCTTTCACCCACCTCTAACACTTGTCTCCACTAAACTGTCCATGCACTGAGTTAACTGATGTATTCTTTAGTTGATTTATGAGTTAATAATTAGTGAATTAATTCACACAAATCATCACTAGTGTATTTATCAGTTAGACTAAATACAACTAGTTCAACTAAGTCAAACTGAACACAACTCCATCAACTCCTCAATCAACTCCACTAAACGCAATCACTTGAGCTCTAACTGAAGTCCATCATGCAATAGCTCAAATAACCCATAGGAAAAGGATATTTCCTTCTGGCAGTTGTATGTGCCACATCCGTAGCTCAAACTGAAGTGCTTCAAGAGGATAAGATAATGTTTATAGTCTAAATATTATTAAGAGCTAATAATATTCAACTGTTCTATTTTTTGACTGGCTGTCTAAAAATAGACTCCGCCCATATGTCTAAAAATAGAGGTCCATCTATTTTTACCAACATGACCAATCATCCATAAATAGCATCCTGCAACTCATAGACCATGATTCATATGTCTAAAAATAGACTTTGCGCCAAAAATAGCCTGCAGGCCCGCTTAGTGAAGGTGACTTCTTTTCACTAAGCTCCCTCATCTTGTTGCATTTTCAACATACCCAATCTACTAAAGTCGCTTGGTTTGGGCTTCTGTTAAATCCAACCCCACTTCCTAGGCTCTTCTTAGAGTCTTTATTTCGAATTTGATTGGAAAAATTGGTTCTTTACCAAACACAAGCTGGTATGGAGAGTATCCAGTAGTATTCCTCCAAGTCGTACGATAGCCCCACAAGGCCTCTAGCAGTCTAGCAACCCAATCTCATCAGTATGTTGAGACTGTCTTGGTTAGAATCGCTTCTATAACCTTATTGGTGCTTTCGACCTGCCCGTTCACCTGTGGGTGATACAGAGAAGTGATCTTGTGCGTAATATGATGGTTTCTGAGAGTGGCAGTAATCGTGTGCCCTGTGAATTGCTTTCCCCCATCTGTGATCACTTATCGTGGTAATCCATACCGAAAAAATAGCCCAAAAAGGAATTTAATCACTGCTTCCTCTGTGGCTCTTGGTAAATCTACTGTTTCCACCCATTTTGTCACATAATCCATGGGTACCAGCATGTAGGTCTTTTGATTATATGGCGGATGGAATGGACCCACGAAGTCCAATGCCCAACGCTTAAAGGGCTCTATGACTAATTGGGGCTATAGAGGAATTTCATCATATTGTCTAGGTCGGCCCATCATTTGGTAGCTGCCACGGGCCTGGGCATATTTCTTATCATCCTTAAAAATAGTGGGCCAATAATAACCCATCTGTAATAACTTATGTCCCGTCCTTCAATCTGTAAAATGTCCCCGACAGGGCTTGTCATTGCAAGCCTTTAGAATGTCATGAATCTCAACCTCACGAATACATCTATGTATACACATGACGGCCCCTGTATGAAAAAGATATCTGCTTATCCAAGAGAATCAGGTGTTGCGTTGAATGATTGATTTTCTTTCTCTTGTCATCAAATGTTTAGGTAGCTTCCCTACTGCTAGATAATTTGCCACATCTTCGTACCATGGCATGTTAACTACCATAGAAAATAGGTGTTCATCTGGAAATTGGTCATCTACTACCAGTGGATCATTCACCTTCAGGATTCGAGATAGAAAATCAGCAACTAGGTTTTCCTTCCTCGGACGATCTTTAACAGTAATGTTGAACTCCTGCAAAATCAATAGCCATCATGTTACTCAACCATTTGTGATAGGTTTATTAGTTATATACCAAATGGAAAAGTGATCAGTGTACAAAAAGCATTGGTATCCAGCTATATAGTGTCTAAATTTGTTTATTGCATAAATAACAGCTAAGAATTCTTTTTCTGTGACTGTATAATTAAATTCTGCAGAAGTGAGATTTATGCTAATATATTATATAGCATAACATTTCTTGCCCACCTCCTGGCTGAGGACAGCGCCTATAGCTACATCTGACGCGTCCGTGGATATGTGGAAAGGTAGCTCCCATTTTGGTCCACGTAACACTGGTGCTGTGAGACTAGTTAGAGCATATAAGGGTGCAGCAATCTGTGATTTTTTTTAATAAACCTATGATAATAACCTCCATATCCCAAGAAGTTATGTACCTTTGTTTGAGTGCAGGGGGTAGGTAGTAAAATAATTACATGTATTTTTGCTGGATCTACCTATATTCCTACTGCAGAGATATAATGTCCCAGGATCACACCCTCGGTCATCATCATGTAACACTTGACATTGCTTAAACATAACGTGGTATCAATGCATCATTCTAAGACCTTTTCTAGCATTTGCAATGCTTGATCGAAGTCATCCCCGTATGGAGTAAAGTCATCGATATATACCTCAAGTCCTTCATTTATAAGATCAACGAAGATGCTGAGTATAGCTCTCTAGAACGTGGCTAGGTAATTACGCAAGCTGAATGGCAGTACCCTATATGCGAATGTGCCCCAGGGACAGGTGAAACTTGTTTTATCTTGGTCTTTAGGGGAAATCTGAATTTGATTGTAGCCACTGAAATCGTCTAAAAAGGAGAAGAATTGCTTCCATGCCAACGTATTGATCACTTGATCAATGAATGGGAGGGGGAAGTGATCTTCCTGTATTGCCTTGTTCAACTCCCGATAGTCTACACAAATACGCCACTTCCCATTTTTCTTAGGGACAGCCACCAATAGAGAGGCCCATTTACTATCCGAGATAGCATAAATAAAGTTTACATCTAGCAGCTTTTGTAATTTCTCTTTCACAATGTCTTTTAGGTGCTGTTTCAACCTTCGTTGAGGCTGTCGGATGGGTCAAGCATACTTCTTTGCATAGATGTGGTGTGTACATAGTTGTAGGTCTATCCCTTTCATATCAGGATAATCCTAGGCAAAAGCCCCTTTTTGTGTAAGACCTGGATAAGCTCTTGCTACTGTTCGCTATCTAGACTGTCATTAATATTTAGAACTTTGCTTGGCTCAATCTCAACAGGTTTGTTGTTATGAACAATAGTCATCTGAATATGTTGGTCATCTATATCCTTCAAAGGATCCTCCATGACCTTGTTATCAAGGATTTCTTTCAACAACTAACATTGTACATTGCTCACATTAGCTAGTTGATTTATAAAATTATTGATAATGTCATCCTCGGTCTGATCTTTAAATTCTAGTGCCTCTACTACTGTGAGTGGTGAACGGATGATCTCTTCCAAGTACGCTGGTGGCTGCTTACATATTTTTACAATGGGAAAACTTGGCCTAGCAGGAGGATATAACACAATATTTTTATATCATCCCCTTTTGTAATAGTCATGTTGCCTTCTTAGCAACCAATATATGCATCAGTTGTTACCAACCAAGGTCAACCCAAAATCCGAGGATGCCCATCCAACAGAATCCTTGGATTTATAGCCAAAAAATCTATTGGATATTCCCATGAGTCAACAAAAATTGTGATATCTTGTAAAGTCCCTTCTGGCCTCACCACCGATCGGTCAACAATTTCTAATAAAGTGGTGGTTGGTTCCAGGGTTGTAATACCAAGTGCTTGACAAGTTTTGGTTGTTAAGATATTAATGGCAGCTCCTAGATCGACTAGTGTATTTGGAAAAGAGTAGTCATATATCTGAAATGTCACTATGGGGTTTCCAGGATCTTCATACTTTATTTGAGTTTCCTCTCCCAAGAGAAAATCATATAAGGTTCCTACAACATGGATAGTGGGTGAGATTTTTACCTTCCTCACAGGCTTCCTTACACACAGTTCTTTGATTATTTTGGCATAGATTGAAATGTCTTGAATAGCCTGGAGGAGAGGGATCTTAATACACAAATTTTTTAGTTCCCCTACAAGATCGAAATTAGGGTAGGCAATAGGTTCGAGTATCATTAGTCTTTCAGGGAACAGAGGAGAAGTGACTATAATTTTTTCAGGGTCATCATGCCGATCTGTCTCTTCCCCTTGCTTTGATTCAGTATTATTTACAAGTGGTGGAATATGTACAAGTGGAGTTTCACTTTTAATTGAAGGTTGGTCCTTATTTTCCTCAGGGGTGATGATACACCCTGACCTAAATCTAAGCTCATTACATTCTTTCTGCTTAATCTCATACTCTGGGTTTTCAATAATCTATACTAACTGGAACGGTCTGTTATTAGGATTTGGGTTCGGTTGAGCTGGAAACTGCGGATGCAGAAGAGGTTGAGAATTATACTATAATGTATACGGAGCTGACAGTGTGGGTTGAGGCTGAGGGCCTATCCCCATAGGTACATTAGATATCCCCAGATGTCACTACCAATTTGTAGACTAGTTTGGATTTTTAGAGGTGGTGTTGGGTAGTGGAGCCTGATTATCTTTTGTATTCAAAGGTATTGCTGCATTGGACCCCAATTCGAAATGGGGCGGCAACGCCGCCCATAAAATATTCGTTGTAGGGGGGGTCTAGTGGGGGCGGCTGCAACCTTTTGGGAGCCCTCCCTGGCAGGGGAATCGGGGGAAGTGCCCCCGAAGCTAAGAATAGATGAAAAATTGCCTTGTAAAATGTTGTAATTTCGTAGTCATCTAGGCCATTCATTAGGCAGAGATTTGATAGTAGAATTTGTGTTTAATTTAGGGTTTTTTTCCCTAGAAGGCAACCCCTCACTATATATGAGGGAATCGTATTGCATCTATGCATATCTTTATTCTGAGTGAGGAAGAGAAAGGAGACTAAGAGCGAAGAGGGAGTTACAACGGATTTGTTGTAGGTTGTATCTCTTCAGTTTGCTGGATAATATAAAAAGAAGGACTAGTTGTTTCTCTGTGGACGTAGCCCAAACTGGTTGAACCAGGTATATCTGTGTCTCTCTTGTTTTATGCGTTTTTTGTGTTTATATTTCTACAATATTTTATGTGTTCCATTGCTTTGTAATATATAATTTTCTAACAGGTGGAGGTAGGCCACTGGGATTGATATGGATTTCCTTGCCAAACAGGAGTAAAAGGAGAATTTGGCCAGCCATTTCCCGGAAAAGATTTTGTTGGCCAGGATGTCAGAGGGAATGGTAGGCTCTGCCAATTTGGGCAGGACGATTGGCCTTGCTAGGCTGCCCCAAGGTTCTATTGTTGATTAAACTGTGAGGAAGGAAAGAATTGGGGTGCGTCTTGTGACATACCTGTAGTTTTAGCTTGCCACTGTCGACGCTAGTTCATCATATATACCGGTTATTTTTCTTCCTCTGCTTCTTTGAATACTGCTTTCAGCCTGGTAATGATGGACATTGTTCAGTGTTGGCATCTTTAGTACAGATAGCGCACGTCTGCACCATGTCTAATGGGAATTCCTGTTGGTTGTGCTTCTTTTGAGAACGTGGGCAGAAGATGGCAAAATTTTGTTTTGGTAAGGCCTATTATTGTTTAGCATGTAGGACGTCCATCTATGTTGTAAGTGTGCTCAGTATGTCCATCTTAAAATCTTCCAGGAGGTTGTCGATATCCATCCGTGTTATGCCTCCATTGTGTGGTTTTCTTCCTCTGCTCATGGGATCTCGGCATCCTGCTCCTGTGCGTGTGCTTCCTCGCGAACACCTGATACACAAATGAATAATTTCATCATAATCTTACTGATAAATATCTCCTTTTCCCATTAAGTTTAGTGTTTCTACCCATTCCTCTTTCATTCCCTTAATTAAGATAGCTCTTAGGACTTCTTTTGGTAGGGAACTGTGTGGAGACCTCTACAAATTATAATTAAATCATTCTACATATTCTACCAGTGTTTCATTATCTTTTGCAGTCATCTTAAAAATCTCATCTTTTAGTTCCCTAGTTTTACAAAAGTCTTGGTATCTTTTGAAGAAGGAGGTTTTCATCTCATCCCAAGAATTAATAGTTCACCCACCTAGACCCATAAACCATCTTAAGGTTTCTCCTTTCAATGTGGAAGGGAATAGTTTTAGCTTTTGGAGGTTGGTGGTATAGTCATACCCTCTATAGAGGACATAAAACTCAAACAATAAAGCATCAAGATCCTATGTGATCATCCCATGGAAAGCTGGGATGCTCTATAAAGGAATAGCCTACATGGAGGCATTGGCCACTTGGTCAACTATGGGGTACTCTAATGTCGAGGTTTGATCTTGAGGTGGCTGATCTGCCATTTGGTCAAAGATGTGCCAATAATCTTTGGGGACTTCAATGGGTGCTTCTTGAGTAAGCGGAGAGTTAGCAACCCGAGCTGTCTTTGTAGCACTACCTAGGTTTGGGATCTTTGGAGATCCTTGTTCAGATAGTTGTGGTTCTGCCTCAGCAGCCCCACTATTTTCTTCTTTTCATTCTCTTAAGTTACAAGATTTTCCCTCTTGTAGAGGATCAGAATGTAAACTTATTGTAGCTTGAAGACTCTATTCTAATCCTCCTACTTGGCTTTGAATCTCAGTGTAAGTTGCAAATGGTGAGCCTAGTGCTTGAGGGATAATAGTAGAACCTTTTCTAGGTATAGCCTGGAATCCTATTGACGCTTGAGACTCTACTCTTATTATTATTTCGTCTATAAAGGTTGTTCTCCCAAGTTCCACCGATCCTTTGGGTTTTGTGGGTTTTGGTGGAGAATTCTACTCTTTTTCTATTTTTCTATTCCTGGTCATTCATAAAAACAAATTTCTATCTAACCTCTAAGATTTTGCTGGAAAGCAAGTAGTTAAGCAAGCACTTTACTTGCTAGGTACATAGGTTCTTACCTTCCAATTTTAAAACCCAATTCTTTCACAGCAAAAATAAAAACAATCACTTGAAACACTCTCCCCGACAAAGCGCCAAAATGTTGGCTCACTAAGATGTCTTTTTACAGGCAATATCAATCCCTACATTAGTTGTCAACCCGAGGCAAGTCTTTTTATCTCAAGAGTGTCAACAAAGTATATGCAGTGAATCTATAGGTTATCCAGCTAGAGGGTACCTACACAAAACAAACAAGCCACACATCAGGGAGCAAAAAGCATACAGTAGAGAAGATACATGCATGCATCAACTGAAATACGAGCATGCAGCAGCAAAGGAACCAAGATGCACCACAGCACGAACATTCAACTTGTAGGTAAGTGTCTAATCCTCTCCTCTGTTGCATCTTTGTAATTCAAAAATATGCATAAGTGAATGAGATGGTTAGGGTTGAATGAGAAAAGGTGGCCATATGACTGGCCACCCTCGTCCAGTTGACCGTGCTCATCCAGAGATGCCACCACACATGTGCCTAGTCAACTCACAAAAAATCGAAAGGACAGGTAGTGGAGGGTATACAAACTTCGATGCAATGATGGGAAGTGATTGTGGGAAGGAGTCATGAGGAGTCATGATGACAAGGTAGTGGGGACCAATGGTCCAAATATGGCAACGTACCTTTTTGCCAGTTCACCCCCTTATCGAAAATATCTCAAAGAAGACATAAGTACTCCTCCTCGAAACTCCTTCACCACCTTTTCTTCCATTGCATCCTCGTCGACCTAGCTGCAGCAAGCTCTATACCACCTCCATAACCTCAAAACCATCGTTCTCTATCGTTTTCATCCATACTTCTGGTATCAGCGTTCTACAGGAGCAAGAATAGGTTCTATAAGAGCACCTACAACCAGTTCTACAGGAGGGGTAGTAAGCCGTTTTTAAGGAGGAAACATAGGGTTTTTGCTCAAATTCTGGCTTGAAGAGGTAGGTTCTGTACATATCCACCTTGATTATTAATATGTGCAACGAATGATACAATTTTAAGTGGGAATTGAGCTTGTAGAAGGACAGGAATTCCATAAAAACATTTCTACCTATTTTCTTAAAAAAACACAATTTTTCTCTGTTTCCTATTTCTTCAAATTTTTTGTCTCCATCTCTACCTAGGGTGTTCCAAAGGGGTATAAGAAAAATGACAAGGGGATTCACGAGGAAGGAACCCACAAATTTAGTTAGGCTCCATGAACATCCCGAGGTGGTAGCCATTTTCACCAGAGCAAATTGGATGCCATTTTTCGAAAATTTTCGAGGGTTTGATGAAGAAGTGACTCGGGAGTTTTCCCTTTCTTTAGTACCTCACTCAAAGACCCATGCCACTGTTACTTTCAGAGGTCTCACCATGCAAATCACCTCATAATTTATCAGTAGGCTTACCAAAATTCCCCTTGGATTACCTTGGATAAAAGATGAAAAGCCAATGGGACAAGTTGCCAAGAAAACCTTCTTCCAACCAAATGAACATCCTATAGAAGACAAAAATGGCATAAGAAGAACAAGAATGCCTTACCCTTGGGATGAGGTCAGTTACAAAATCATTAAGTATATTTCCTATGAAGGGAGGTATAGCATAGTTTTTTGCTACCATTTTAGACTTCTCCATGAGCCGAGATATGGCATGGATACTCCCACACCACAAAAACTCAGCATCCCCTATTTTCTCCTACAGTCCCTCATAGACTCCAACATTAACTTGAAAGTAGGAGGTCCAGATCAATTGGCTCAACATGGTTTAATTAAACTATTAGTGGAAGAAGCCCTCCACACCTTCACAATCCCCATAGCATGGGAAATCTTCATAAATATGATAGAAGAAGATGATATAAAGGCCCTCACATATGACTACAATCCTTTTGAAACTGAGGGGGAAGAGAAACAAGGGGAAGAAGGGGTAGAGAAGGAGGAAACTAAACCAAAGGAGGAAGAAACAAAAATAGAGCAAGAGGAAACAAAACCAGCAGAGACAGAGAAGACAAAAGGAGAGGAAAAAGGGGTAGAAAAGACATAAGCATCTCCTGAAACCATAGAAAGGGAGGCAGTAGTTGTTCTTGCTGGCCTCAACACCCCAATTAAACCCAAGCAAAAGAGGAAGAGGTGAACATCAATGTATTTTAGGGCTCAAAAAAGCACAAGGATAAAAATAGGGAAACCACAACCATCTTCAACTTTGCCTATTATCATTCAAGATTCACCAACTGCCAAAGGGGAAGAATCTCCCTCTAAAACCCCCATCACAGATGAAAGAGTAAGTCCCAGATCTTCCATCTGGAAGGAAAGAGTGCAACTACAGGACTCAAAAACAGCTCTACAGGAGGCACAAATTGTTCTACAGGAGACCCTAACTAAGCTACAGGAGACCAAAAAACTTGAGAAAAGGGTGGAAGAATAGCCAAAAGGGAGGAGAAAACAACAGAGACTCAAGAACCTGACCCCCAGCCTAGTTTGGGCTCTTACTACAATATTCTTGACGGGGGAAAAATCATTCCACAAAAATTTGCAGTCCCACTTTTCTTTGAGTTGGAGAAAGAAAGGATAAGGAGCCATATATGGATGCAAATCACCAAATCCAAGGGGCTAGAGGATATTGGCCACATGGAGAACCAGCTTAAAGAGATGGGCAGGGAGCTAAGTGCTATAAGAAATAGAGGGGCAATTGGAAGAACTCACTTGGAAACAGAAAATGAGCTGCTAAGAAGACAACTGCAAGAAAAGGAAACACAATTGGCATGCATGGCTAGCTGGTCTATGGAGGCACTACAGTCTAGAACACCAGAGTTGAGCCATCAGACCCCATGGCTCTCATTAGTACACACCAACTGCTTGAAAATAATCCTTAAAGTTCCCCTAAGTATCTCAATGATTAGGCTCAGGCCATTGCACATTTTGAGGACATGGAAAGATTACTTGGAGATGAATATATTCATGCTTGTATGAGGAGGTGGAATACACTACCACACAACTTGCAGATAAAGGAGTATCACTCCCCAACAAGGATGAAAGCAGCATTAAGGAGAGTGCCACTATACAGGCACTCTATGTAGAGTTTGAAGGTCAATTGGATTGACCTCAAACTAAGCCCCCCACTACTACTAGGACTGCTAGAGGGTAGAAAAGAGGAAGAAAAACAACAACGGTGGGAAGAAGTGGACAGAAAGGCAGGATTCCATGATAAAGAAGAGGATCTCACATCAGAAGCATGGAATGTCAGGGAGGCCATCAGGGCCATCAAAGATGAGGAGATGGACTAGTTGCTTAGAGGATGAGCAACACATTCAGTAAAGGGGTGATGATGAGCCCCATAAATGGGTAATTATATGGGATCATTTTTCCTCCTAACTTAGCTTAATCCACCATTCTCATTAGTTTATTGCATGTTTTTTATTATATTTATGCTAATAGAGTGAGTTGGGTTGGTCATTATGCCATGGAGTCTAATGTATGCTTAATGCAAATTTTTGGTCAATTTTGGAGACAAAGTCAAAGACTTAATAAACATTTGGTAGAAAATATTCGAATAAAACAAGGGAGAGGATTTATAGGAAGGTGTCCCCCTCATTTATGACTCCCTACTTTGAATTCTCCTTCAGGAAGCTCGGAGCACAAGCAACCACATCAATGCACCAAAGAGGTAGCTGAGCAAGTGGAGGATAACTTCTGTCTATCTCAAGTTTTGGGAGCCAAGCCTCCTTGACTTTAAGGAAGCTGTTGGGAGCTTCAATTGTATAAGTAGAGAGGCCTAGGGCCTCATTAGGTTGTTGAATGTTAGTCAAATTTTCGAACTTTTGTTGCAGTTTTGCTCTGCTCAACTTCGAGCTTACTTTTGTGGACAATTTCACATAATCTTACTGTTATTTTGATAATGAAGATGAGATCGTTTTGAGCTAGCACTGGATTACCTCAAAGGGCTAAAGCTCTTGGGTTAGGGCCCAATCCAAGCAGCCAAGCACCTCTTGTCTTGTATTTATATGTTTTGTTTTAGCTTATGAATTAATTGTTGTTAGATAAATTTCTTTCTTGGTTAAGAATAGATTGCTTTTGGTGATTTAGAAGGTTGTTTTCATTTCAGTTTGTTGTAGCAGGTTGAACAGTGATAGGAAAAAGATACAAAAATGCCATCAAAAAAGCCCTAGCCTCCTTTCCTCCCTTTGGGACCATGAACTGATGATCTGAAAATCACTTATCAATGATCTCAGTTAATTAATGTAGGTATTACAGACTCATGTGATGGTGTGTGTGTCTATATTATCTTAGGCAACGAATTGATAAGATTGCAAAATAAACAGACACTTGAAATAGTAAGAGATCACAGTAAGAAAAATAGAAACAAAACAAAATTTAATAAGGAGTTCACCCAATCCTCCTGAGCTACATCTCCGGTCCAGCTTTCAGTGGTGGCCTTTTTTTTATTGTGTCTTTAAGTAGATTTTTACAATGAGGAGCTCAATTTGAGTCTCCTGTAACAAATGATGCTTAGTAGGGTGGTACTTGGGTTCCCCAAGCCATTAGAGTACACAAACTCCCCCTTACCAAGTCTTGACCTCAATTGGCCTTAATGGGATGAGTCCAATTTGGTACTCAGTTCCCGATAGATATCCTCACAGGGATTGCTTGAACCTCTCAAGCCTTCTCAGTTCTGTCTGCTCAATGCTACCTTAGCTCTGCAGGTTAGCACAACTTTTTTGTTCTCTGCTTCTTGCTTCACTCTCTATTTTGTCTCTTTTGTCTTCTTTGTCTGTTCATGGCTTAAAGCCAATCCATCCCTTGACTGTTCACTTCCTCTTTTTTCTCTTTGGATCACCTACCTCTGTCCGTTGGAATTCCCTACTTCTGTGTCATCGCCATTGTGTAACGTTTCACAAAGAGGTGGCCACTTGTATCCTTATGAATTAAGCACCAGCTCTTCCTCGAATGGTCGTTATTTCGGTTATTCTGTGAAAATGATTCATCTACCAACTCAATGGTCATGTTGGAAGCCAAATGTCATATGCCTTAGCCTATTCTTCTATCAAATCCAGTCTCCCATCAGGTGCAATATCTGTCGTTAGATCTAGGGCCTCCAGATCCTACAATCATCGTTTTTATCGCACGGTGAGTTGCTCGACCGTTACCTTGTGATGAGAGAAGTTTTCACTCTCATCCACGGGACACGCGTCATTCAATGTATGGCATCGCTTAGTCCTCTCTCAAACCCGCTTACCACCCAAAATGCCTCTTGATATTCCACCGGTTTTGGAGCATGGGACCTGCCTGTCGGTTTTAGCGCTTTTTCCACAGTTTTACCTGTTTTTCACATGACTGAGTGTTGGGGCTTTTCCTTCTCTGATATTTTTATACTGTGATGTGCGATTTGTGCTAATCGCGCATTAGAAATTACCTCTATTTTCTTATTTGGACTCCCTATTTACTAGTTTGTGCCACTGCGTGGTCTCCATGGGCCAACGGTCAACACACTTTGACCAAGGGTCCTCGTTGTTCCATGCTGGCTACAACTACCTTGTCCAAAGGTCCTTCCTGATAGCTCATTGTTCACCATATTTTGGATTCTAACATAATTTGAAACAATCATAGAAACTCTGATAATTTTCAAGGATCCAATTCAGATCACGGCCTTCCCACTCAAAAGGCTTTTGGACCACCAAAAGTTAGTTTTTCAAGCATCGACTAAGTGAGGGTACAATTGTCTCACTTGTCCAATCTCTATCCACTTTGCACTGCTTGGCTTTGAAACCCTAAGCCCAATTCTGAGGTACTCAACATCTCCCGTGCGTCATTCTCACCTTCCTATCCATAACTGTGTCTTCCTGCAATTCATTAAGATATTCAGGTAACAGGTCATCAACAAAAGGCAATTGACTCTGCTCTTCAGGATCCTCAATTAGTGAGGGTTCAAACAATCTCAAGCTATCTGCATTTACAACTGAGTAGATGTGCATGTAAGCCGGTAGATCAAGGCAAAAAGCATTCTCACCAATTTTCTCAAGTATCTTGAAAGGTCCATACCTGATAGGCTTTAGCTTTTCACCTTCACCTTACATTTTGTCCTTGCTAATATACAACCAGACTTGATCACCAACTTGGAAACTATGCTCCATCCGATGCTTGTCATGCCTTGCCTTGTATTTGGCTTGGCTCTTTTCCAGCTGTTCCTGTACTGCCTAATGGATCTCTTGGATTTGCTCAATGAACCTAATTGTCTTGTCTACATCGCTGTGTCCCTCAACTATTGTGTCCTTGCCAAAGACAAAATCTAAGGGAGACCTTGGTGTGAAACCAAAACAAGTCTCAAAACGAGATCTCTGTGTGGAAGAATGTTTGGCTCGGTTGTAAGCATGTTGCACATAACACAAATGTTCATCCCAAAGCTTAGGATGCTTACTACAATATCCCTTGAGTAACTGGATCATCGTCCTGTTGACTACTTCTGTCTAGCCATCGGTTTGTGGATGGAAAGTTTTGCTTTTCTTCAGTTTGGTGTCCATCAGTTCCCACAGACTCGACCAAAACTTTCCCACAAATCGGGTGTCTCGATCAGATATAATGGAAGTGGGTAATCCAAAATGAACCCATACATGTTGAAAGAATAGTTTTGGATTTTGTTCAATTGTAATATGTTTATTACAAGGTATCAAAATACACATTTTGCTGAACCTATCCAAAATAACCTATAGATAATCATGACCTTTCCTAGATTTAGGCAGTCCTCCAACAAAGTCCATGGAAACACTTTCCCAAGGATGAGAAGGAAATGATAATGGAGTGTACAAGCCTAGTTTCTATTGTTGGGCTTTCTTTTAGCACACATAGTACACCCTCTTACATATCTAGAAACTGTCTCGTTCATTTTTTGCCAATAACAAAATCTTTGCAGCTGTGCAACTATTTTACTTACCCCAAAGTGACCTGATATTAGAGAAGTGTGTGCTTCTCGAATTATCTTTACTCTTTCAATTTGTGGAATGCATAACTTCCCACAATGATATAAGAGTCGGTCCTTAATGTGATAGTCCAATTATTCTACTCGTTTGCCTTGACTTAAAGTTTCATATATATCTTTAAAGTCTATATCTTGAGCATATTGTTCAATGTAGCTCTCACGTAACACAAAATTATGCTTAAGTATAGTAGATGCATTTATAATGGGTCTAGATAACATATCTGCAACTTTATTATGTATGCCCTTTTTATATTTAAGGCTAAATGAAATTGTTGTAGAAAACCCATCCATCTATAGTGTCTTGGTTGTTGCAACTTAGTTTGGGAGTATAGATATTGAAGTGGTTGATGATCAGTATGTATAACTGTCTCTTTTCCCATTAAGTAATGTTTCCACTTTTTCACACTCTGTACTAATGCATACAATTCTTTATCATATGTGGGATAGTTAACGACTGCAAAATTAAATTCTCAGAATGATAACATGTGGGTTTACTATGTTGTGTCAACACTACTCCCATGGCATAGTCACTGGCATCCGTTTGGATCTCAAACTGTCTTTGAAGATCTGATAGTGCTAGTACTAGTGCTATACTAATCTTTTCTTTCAAGGTGTTGAAGGCTTTCTGCTGTTTGCCTCCCCACTGAAACACCTTGTTCAATCCTGTTAAAGCATGTAAGAGAGCTGCAATTAAGGAAAAGTTAGAAATGAACTTTCTCCAATATTGTGTTGTTCCTAAGAAGCTCCTAACTTCTGTAGTAGATTTGGGTTTAGGCTAGTTTACAATGACTACCAACTTAGAGGGATCTATCTTCAATTCACCAACCCCTACTATATGTCTCAAATAATTCAAAGACATTTTGCCAAATTCACATTTTGAGAGTTTAACATAAAGTTTTCTCTTTTCAAAACATCTAGTGTCTCCTTAACATGCTTTAAATGTTCTTCCCATGTTTTGCTAAATATCATAATGTCATCCAGATACACAATAACAAAATCATCAAGAAAAGGTCAGAGTACATCATTCATTAATATCATGAAAGTAGCAGGAACATTAGTTAAGCCAAAAGGCATAACCAGCCACTCATACAATCCCTACTTTGTTTTGAAAGAAGTCTTCCATGCATCTTGTTCCGCAACTCTGACCTGATGATATCCACTATTCAAGTCTAACTTGGAAAAATAAACAACTTCTTTCAATTGATCTAATAGATCATCTATGCGAGGAAGGGGATAATGATTTTTTATTGTTATCTTATTCAGTGCTCGGTAATCAATGCACATTCTCCACGAGCCATCTTTATTTCTCCCCAAAACGATTGGAGATGCACATGGTGACGTGCTAGGTCTGATGAACCCCTTCTCAAGCAACTCCTGCACCTACTTCTTGATTTCGCATTCTCTAAAGTGGACAACCTATACATTCCAATGTTAGGAATGGAGCATCTTGCTGCAAATTAATTTCATGCACTATTTCCTTTTTGGGTGGCAGACCTTTAGGTTCTTGAAACAAGATACCATACTATAAAACAACTTTTTCTAAATCAACTTGTTGTTTAGCATCATAGCCCTCAAAAGCATTGGTTTTATCGGGTTTCTTTTCCTTTACAACCATCAGTAAAAATTGTTTGCATGAATTTATCATTTGTTTCATCTGCCTTGAGTTTATGAGAGTATAATTATTCTTGAGCTTATGAGCTCTTACAAAGTATTCAATTGCATCTTTAATGAGTAGATACTTGTTCTCAGCTCTATAGAAGATAGCTTTTCTATCATACAAGTAAGGACTTCCTAAAACAATTCCACATATATCCAAAGAAATTATGTCTAACTCAACCTCATCGACAAATGTTGACCCAAAAGAAAACTTAATTTTGCATTGTCTAGTCACTTGTAGTTGTGATTTATCACTTAACCATCCTAATGGGTATGGTTTCTTGTGAGGTGTAGTTAGTAATCCCAACTTCTTTACAATTGCTTCAGAAATTAAATTTACTTCTGAGCCACAATCAAACAAAGTATCAATCTTTTGATGTTTGGAAATAACTCGAATATGGAAAAGCTCATGTCTTTTTCCCTCATTTTCTTCATCAATAGTAGATTGTGCATAATTACTAGTAGATGCTTCAGAATTATTAGCTTTTCTAACTGTGGCTGCAATGGTTGTTTCATCTCTTGAGTCCGACCCCAAATCTTTCTAAATAGTTACAGCAGCCTTCTTCTTCTTGCGCTCAAACTTCTTAGGTCTCAGCTTCGGATGCAGAATCCAATAGTGCTCATCATCATGCCCATCCTTCTTACAGTAAGTGCATAAAGACTTGTTTTTCTGTGCAATGTTGGCCTTCCTTGCTTTCCATTTCTATTTTCTTTTCTTCTTATTCTTGCTTGCAGTGGGTTGGGATGATCTCCCAACTTTTGGGTTTCCATTATTTCCTCTAGCTTCTAGATGCATAGCTTTAACAGATACCTCATCTATACTAGTGGGATTAAAAATGAGGATAGTGTGCCTCATGTAGCTGTGTAGACCACCGATGTACTTCAACAGAGTCTCAGGTGAGTCTAATGAGATTCCTAGAATCAAAGCTCTCTTCCTAAATTCTTGGGTGTAACCTTGTACACTTTTCCCTTTCAATTGTCGAAGATTTTGCTAGTTCATCATGACTTGTTGCATGTAGGCTAGTGGATAGAACTACTTTTTAACTGCAGAAACAAATTCACTCCAAACAGAAAGAGTCTTACCATGTCTCTTCATGTCAGCTTGGGTCCTACCTTCCCACCAAACCAAGGCAGTGCCTCCAAGGTGTAGGCTAGCCAGCTGAATCTTTCTCTTGTCTAAATCAATACTCTGCACTCTGCAATAAACATCAATTTGTTTAATCCAATTGTCCATCTTTTCTGCATTCAACTCTCCATCATATATTGGTAAGTCAAATTTAACATCTAGTTTAATGAAAGATGTCTTCTTTTTATGTTCAGGGCTATTAGGAGGTGTGAGAAAGGTTTTTTCTTTCCCTTTGCCTTTTGAGTGGTCATGGAGGAGAGATTCTTCTTCTCCTTTATCTTTTTTGGAGCCTGATGAATCTTCATCTTTATTTTTTCTAAATTCCTTATAGATTTCCTCTACCGTGGACCTTATGGCCAGGAAACTATCTATAAATTAAGGGTCTGGCCCCATAGAACCTTCCTCTGACATTATCTTCTAAGGATAGACTCTTCCAATTTCAGGATTAGTTTCGACCAACTCTCCTCCTCCTAATTTGAGCTTTGATCTAGTTAGAGTTCAACAACTAAATCTAGCATAAGCTTGTCCAACCTTAACAACCTAGAGTTCTGATACCACTTGATCTGAAAATCACTTATGAATGATCTCAGCTAATTAATGTAGGTATTACAGACTCATGTGCTGGTGTGTGTATCTACATTATCTTAAGCAACAGATCGATAATATTGTGAAATAAACAAACACTTGAAATAGTAAGAGATCACAGTAAGCAAAACAGAAACACAACAAAATTTAATAAGGAGTTCACCCAATCCTCCTGGGCTACGTCTCCGGTCTAGCTTTCAGTGGTGACCTTTTTTTATTGTGTCTTTAAGCAGAGTTTTCACAATGAGGAGCTCAATTTGAGTCTCCTCTAACAAATGATGCTTAGTAGGGTGGTACTTGGGTTCCCCAAGCCACTAGAGTACACAAACTCCCCCTTACCAAGTCTCGAGCTCAATTGGCCTTAATGGGATGAGTCCAATTTGGTACTCATTTCCCAGCAGATATCCTCAAAGGGATTGCTTGAACCTCTCAAGCCTTCTCAGTTATGTCTCCTCGATGTTGCTTTAGCTCTGTAGGTCAGCATGACTTCTTTGTTCTCTGCTTCTTGCTTCACCCTCTATTTTGTCCCTTTTGTCTTCTCTGTCTGTTCGTGGCTTAAAGCCAATCCGTCCCTTTATTGTTCACTTCCTCTTCTGTCTCTTTGGATTGCCTGCCTCTATCCACTGGAATTCCCTACTTCTGTGTCATCGCCACTGTGTAACGTTTTACAGACAGGTGGCCACTTGTCTCCTTACAAACTAAGCGTCAACTCTTCCACAAACAATTGTTATTTCGGTTATTCTGTGAAAATGATTCATCCACCAGCTCAACGGTCATGTCGGACCCCAAATTTCATATGCCTCGGCCTATTCTTCCATCAAATCCAGTCTCCCATCAGGTGCAATCTTTGTCGTTAGATCTGGGACCTCCAGATCCTACGGTCATCACTTTTATTGCACGGGTGAGTTGCTCGACCGTTACCCTGCGATGAGAGCAGTTTTCTCTCTCATCTATCGGACACATGTCATTTAGTGTATGGCATCGCTTGGTCCTCTTCCAAACCCACTTACCACCTGAAATGCCTTCAATATTCCACCGGTTTTGGAGGACGAGACCCACCTGTCGGTTTTAGTGCTTTTCCCACGGTTTTACTTGTTTTTCACATGATTGGATGCCAGGGATTTTCCTTCTTTGAGGTTTTTATCCTGTGATGTGAGATTTTTGCTAATTTCACATCCGAAATGACCTCTATTTTCTGATCTAGACTCCCTATTTGCTAGTTTGCGCCACTGTGCGGTCTCCATGGGCCAACAGTCAGCGCGCTTTGACTGAGGGTCCTCGTTGTTCTGCGCTGGCTACAACTGCCTTTGCCCAGAGGTCCTTCCTGATAGCTCATTATTCACCATATTTCAGAGTCTAACATAATTTGAAACAATCACAGTAACTTTGATAATTTTCAAGGATCCAATTTGGATCAACTGAGGCCAAGACCCTCTTGCTTCCACAAAAAACACAGATTTGCCTTTTCCACAGGATTTCTAGTATTGCATCTTGTTAGAAGGTTCATGTTTTCTATAGATCTATTTCACCATGCTCATTTCTGTCTTTTCAATAAATTTTCTTCCATTCTTTCTTTCCATGTAGCATTTCTCGGCATTTACTTTCCTAGATTAGAGTTTAGACTAGATTGATGCAAAATTCTGTTTTTTGGTGTAGCTAGTTTCTTTGCTTTGTTAATCTCAGTGTTTTATTTTTAGTTCTCTGGTAGTACATCTTTGCTCACAATAAGCTAGCCAATCAGCCATCACCATCTCTCTTTGATCTATGTTCCATAGGTCATCCAATGTCCCTCATAAATCTGCCTCAATTTTCTACACTTTTCTCATAAAATTTCCTCTCTTTCTTTGAACAAGTCCAACCATATTTCTCTTCCCTAATCTTTCTTCATGAACCCTATACACCTTAACACATCCTCCTAGCCATCAGATACCCTTTCCACCCATTTTCCTACCTTCAAAACCCTCTAAAATAGCTCTCGGCATCCTCCTGTAGACCTCCTGTAGATCCCCTACAACCTCCTGTAGATTTTCCTATAGGTGTCTTTTTGAAATTCGATTGCAGGAAAAGCTTCTAGAAGGCCACCTAGGACCTCCTAGGACCCATCCACACCTTCCTACACCTCTGAAAACTCCAAAGTCTCCCTCCATCACCACCTAATCATTGCCACATTCGCAAACAAATAAATTACATGCATGACAATTTCACCTAAAAATACATAAAAATCCAAAAAGATGTTTTTTCTCATTTCCTTCTAGAAATAGCTTGAGTAGATGTTGTTTGCTTCCTAGATTAAGTAGTAGCATTCATTTCATGGTTTTTCATCTCTCTTTCTACAAAAATAGGATTAGTTGGTTAATTAGGGTTTGCTAGGTTTACTTTGCATTTCAGTCTTCTTTCTCTTTCTGCAAGTAGAGTAGCCTCTGTAGAGTAGGCTTTCCTTTCTTTAATCACATATAAAGCTTCTTCTGGAATTCATAGAAGTTGTCTTGAGCTCCTAGTGATCTTGCGCCAACTGACCAAGTGACAGCCTGTAGTAAGAACTAGTACTTGTGCATACAACACCATCACTTCCAAGTTTGTTATGAACTACCGGGTTGATAAAAGTAAAGTAGGAAGCCCCGGAGTTGCTGCATTATTGTTGCAATACTGGTGCTAACCACCATTTTCACTTCCAAAGACCATATCAAAAGAGTCCTTTGGCAGGTAACCAAAACATGTCTCAAATGGTGAACGATGTGTAGATGAATGCACTACTCAGTTGTAGGAATGTTGTAACTATGGGAGATGCTCATCCCACAACTTGGGATGTTTCCCACAATAGCCTCGTAACAAGTGTACCATGGTACAGTTGACAACCTCTGTGTATCCATTGAGTTGCTGATGAAATGTCATGCTTCTTTTCAATTTGGCATCCATCATCCTCCATAAGCTGGTCCAAAACTCTTTGAGAAAGTGAGAGTCTCGATCTAAAATCGATGTGGGTAATCCAAAGTGAACCCAAACATGTTGAAAGAAAAGAGAAGCAGTCTGATCCGCAGTGATCTAGTTTTTACAAGGCATAAGAATACACATCTTGCTAAAACGGTCAACGACAGCATACAAATAGTCGTGACTCTTCCTAGAAAAAGGCAAACCTCCTACAAAGTCCAATGACACACTTTCCCATGGAAAACTTGGAATAGGGAGTGGTGTGTAGAGCCTGAGTTTTCTATTAGAGGGCTTTGAAACAGAACACATCACACAACCCTTTACATAACGAGTCATAATTTTTTTCATATGAGGCCAAAAACAAAATATTTTTACATGACATAAAGTCTTTTCGACACCAAAGTGTCTAGACACAAGAGAGGTGTGGGCCTCTCGAATTACATGTACTCTTTCCCCTGTTATACAATTTACCAAGGTGATACAACAGTTTCCCCTGCAAGTGATAGTTGTCCACCTATGAACCATGGGTTAGTTTTGCATAAATTTCCTTAAAGCCGTCATCATTAGCATATTGTTCAACATAACTCTCAAAAGATGAGGAGGCATTATGCAAAATAACAGAAGTAGAAATAGGAGGGTGAGATAGCATATCAGCCACTTTATTACTAGTTCCCTTCTTATACTTTATTACCAGATGAAACTATTGAAGAAAACCATCCACCTGAAATGACGAGATTGCTGCAACTTGGTTTGTGATTGAAGGTACTACAAGGGCTGATGATCTGTATGGATGATGGTCTCCTTGCCGATCAGGTAGTGTTTCCACCTTTTCACACTTTGCACCAAGGCTTAAATCTCCTTGTCATAGGTGGGATAGTTTATCACAACTTGAGAAAACTACTCAGAATGGTAACAAATTGGCTTCTTTTCCTGCATCAGTACAATTCCCATGGCATAACCACTGGAATCGGTTTCGATCTCGAATGGCTGTTGGAGATCGAGTAAGACTAAGACTGGCGTGGTGCTGATCTTTTCCTTCAATGTTTCGAAGGACTTCTGTTGTCTTCCTCCCCATTGGAAGACCTGTTTTACACTTGTCAATGTGTGCAAAGGTGCTGCAATAACAGAGAAATTAGCAATAAATCTCCTCCAATACTGGACTACACCTAAAAATTTGCGGACCTCAGTTACACTAGTAGGCTTAGGCCAATTTACAATTGCTTCAACTTTAAAGGGATCAATTTTTAACTGACCATGACCAACAATATGACCTAGGTAACCCAAAGAGGTTTTCCCGAACTCACACTTTGACAATTTTACAAAGAGTTTTTCTTTTCTTAGTACATCAATCACTTTCTTTACATGACACACATGTTGAACCCAATTTTTACTAAAGACAAGTATATCATCTAAATATGAAACAACAAATTCATCAATGAAAGGCCGAAAGAGATCATTCATGACCCTCATAAAAGTGGCTGGAGTGTTGCAAAGTCCGAATGGCATCACCATCCATTCAAACACACGCATATTTGATCTTGATGGCGGTTTTCCACACATCCTGCTCTGCAATTCAGATCTGGTGATAGCCACTGTGCAAATCCAATTTAGTGAAATAAACAACATTCTTTAACTGATCTAATAAGTCATCAATTCGTGGAAGAGGGTAGCAATTTTTCACCGTGATTTTGTTTAGTGCACGGTAATCCACACACATCCTCCATGTGTCATCTTTCTTTGGCACTAAGACAATCAGTGAACCACATGAAGAAGTGCTCGGCTTGATGACCCCTTGGTCTAGCAATTCCTACACCTGTTTCTTGATTTCCTCCATCTCAATGGTCGACATCCCGCACATGCCAATATTTGGCAAAGGAGCATCATGCTGCAAATGGATCTCATGTTGTATTTCCCTCTTCGGAGGTAATCCCTTTGGTTCCTGAAACAACTCATCATAATTAGAAATTAATTCAGATAATTCTTGTTTATGTTCCTGATCACAACCCTGGAAAGCATCAGCTAATTCTGCCTCTTTTTCCCTTACAATCATAAGCACGCAACCCTTACTGGAATTCACCGACCTTTTCATTTGTCCAGCACTTACAAGGTTGGCATTGATTTGAGTTTAATGAGCCCTTACTATATATTCTACCCCATCTTTTGTGATTCGGTATTTTTTTTCATGATGAAAGAAGACTACCTTTCTATCATACAGATATGGGCTCCCTAACACCATGCCACAGATATCCAATGGGATCACATTCAATTCTACTTCATCCACTAGCTTAGAAGCGATTACAAATTTGACTTTACATTGCTTGGTTACATTCAATTTTTATTTATCATGTATCCATCCAAGCGGGTAAGGTTTCGGATATGGTTTTTTCTCTAAGCCGAGTTTTTTCACCAAGGGTTCTACGATTAAGTTTGCTTGGGATCCACTATCAAACAGAGTTTCAACTTTAGTGTGATTTATGACAACTATGATATGAAATAGTTCAATTCTCTTTCGATCATTAGGAAGGGGCTCATTTATAGAACTAGTGCCTTCATGCGGTTCATAATTAACATGAGGTGTAAGAGTACCTTTTGTTCCTGCGGCTATGATTAATGCTTCATATCAAGAATCCTATCCAAGGTCTTGCTGCACAGTTGCCATTGTCTTCTTCTTACCTTTTCCTCCATACTTCTTTGGACGCTTTTCTGGGTGTTGCTTCCAATAGTGATCTTCTAGTTTTCTCTCTTATGCTTGTTGAGGTTTTTTCTCCCCTAGGGCTTTTGGGTGGAAACCCTAGTAGACTGAAAGTTGACTAAACAGAGAAACACACATTCACACAGCCATTATGCTATAATAAGCAAATTCTATAGTAAGAGAGACGTACCTTAGGTCCTATGTTCGAGAAGTTCCTCAAGGGTCCAAACCCTTCTTCAAGTCCCTTTCGCTCCTTTGTCCTGCAAAACAACCAATTCCAAAGAATACAGTAGTATATGGACAAAGACTTATAAAGAAATCATCTTTATGTTATAAAAGAAGGTAGTTAGTTATGAACTTTAAACAACCATTCACATATGAATTCAAACATGAACATCATAAACATAAAGAAGATGCATATCAGGTACCGAGACGTGTTTCTTTATTATAGACAAATAGAATGTACAAAAGGAGTAATATCACCTGAGCAACCTTTCGCAGGCTCCAAGCAAAGCTTCCTTTCGGATCCGTCCAACCTCAAGCCTTTAGCATATCTCCTTCCAAGACTCACTCCATGATGCCATAACTAGTGGATGAACATCAACACACAAGGAAACAAGGGTTTCCTGTACAAATGGGCGAAGTGCAGAAGGCACAAGGGTCTTCAGACCTGGTTAGGGGGAAAATTTTAGTATAATAACCTTTCTCTCTCTTCTCTCCTCCCTTAGGCCTTCCCTTTGATGTCTTTTTATACCACTCCCAAAGTAGTTTTTTAGTTAGGAGTTGGTTGTGAACAGTTGGGCCACGGGCACTAACAGGTGATCAGCAGGTAAAACCCGCGATCTCCGCCTGAAAATAAGGAGTTATATATTTTTTTAAGTGTTTTAATACATATACGCAGGTTGGGTAGATGCAGACCCGTGTATACACGCGTTTAACTCCGAGCAATGTCGTGTATAAGGGATAAAACACTTTTTTTTAAATTTGAGACCAGGTTTGGAAGGAGGGGTTGCCCTAGGCCATGAGTGCAGCATCACAAACCATAATAGTGAGATTTGGAGCTATAACAACTGGGTGCACAAAGAGATCTATGAAATTAGTATAAGAATATTGAGTGTCATATAAGTGGATTAATGAAGTCCAGAAGACTACCGATCTAGGGTTGCCTCTGGTATCAAGCTTCTGGAGTGTGATTGGGAATTTGTCAGCTTGATAATACAGGAAAATATGATATAAAACTGAAGAATATTTAAAAACTCTTTCATTATCCATCCTCATGAATTGAACATGCATCTTATCAGCAATGAACTTAGCATAGTCAAACATGATGGCTGGGGGCTACCCTGGAGAGTAGATAGACATAAAGGCTACAATAATTTCATCAACAAATTCACTTGTGCTTTGGCCTAACACACTGGATATCATTTCTATGATGTCTCGGCCAATATTAGAGAATGTAGCCCACATGTAAGGTGGAGGGTCCTTTGGAGTGTATTTTTCTTCCCTAATGAAGGTTTGGAATAGCCTAACAAGTTTGATTGATGTAAGTGTAGCGAATCTATTAAGCAAATCTCCAGCAGAAAGAGGGGTCAACCTTTGGCTTGGTTGTAACTGCAGCATTTCATTTATGGACTCAGCAGTGATGGTAAACAATACAGAGTGGTCAGGGGTCATCACTTCTCTCTTACTAGGGCTATAGTTCATGTGGTAGTAGTGGATAATCTCTGTGAAGATATGAACTCTGGGGAATTGATATTTGGGTAAAACTGATTCCTGAAGTCCTATGTAGTCTGCATGGTTTAGGTACTGGTCTCTATACCTGTAGTATAGTTTCAAAGGGGATTCTTAGACATAGGTATATTTAATCTGAAAATCTTTATCTGCCAGTGGAAGATGGTCTAAATCCCTGTGAGGAGTAGAAATGGGCATGACATTCAATGCACTTGGGGAAGACATCCTTGATTCTTGTCGATTCAAGGACGGGGGCGAAGGGTTTTCAGTGAAAATTGGGAAAAGCTGGTCTAATTTAGAGTATTTGGGGTCACTGGGAAACTTCCTTACTGAATTAATTAGCAATTTGAAGCAATTAAGTCTAGGTTTGGGAATGAAATAGGGTTTCTCAGCGAATTTGGGTAAATCCCTGGTTTTGGCTTTTGAATGGAGTAATGGTGATTGTGCACTGTTTGTAGGAAGCACACATGACTGAAAGGTGGTCTAGAGTTTTAGTAGCTTCAACAAGTTCGCAGTTGGACGTGGGTTGATGGTTGCACGTACTCTGGTGCTTGCATGGAGGTCTGAGTGGTCTTTTTTACAATAAAACCAAAAACAATGAGTTTCTTAGTTTTATTCGTAAAGTCAACTATTTGGTGGGTACACTGGGAAAATGACATTTGGCATTTAGCAGGGGAATGCAACATTTTGTCGTTTAGTGGGAGGCGGTAAGAAGGATCATATCGCACCAATTTTGGGATAAAGTGGTTTTGGGGGGAGCCCGTCCGATGCCATTTATCGGGCGCCATGTAGCAGTAGGGTGAATAGTGAAACCAGCCTTATCGGGCAGGTAAAGGTTGGCCTTCAGAGGTCGCCTGATATGAGCATCGATCGTTGGATCAAAAGGGGTCAGATCGCATGGTGATCGGGGAGATGACTTGATATGAAGTTTAATGGAGGGGCCCGATGGGGTTTTAATGCACAGAGGGATTAATTAATGAAGGATTATGGAGGTTTAATGACATCAGGAGTGATTTCATTGGTGGGGACATATTTTTTTTTTTTTGATATCTAGTGGAATCGACAACGGCGGTGGTATCGTTCTTGCATTACACGGGGTCAAATCCCACTGGCTGCCACTATAACCACTAGGAGGAACCGCCCAGCCTGCAAGAACAACCCTCAGGTTAAGACAAAACTTGAACCCGTGACCTGCACAGCGGCACGAACGACTTAGAAAACCATCCGTTGGCCACGAGACCAAACCCCTATGGGCAAAAGGTGAGAGGGATTGCCCAGGAAAGTCACTCCTAACGACTAGTCAACGCCCTCACTCAGGTTTGAGCACAAGACCTCACCGTCTTTACGAGTCTGACTTTACCAACTAGCCACCTCCGTTGACCTTGGTGGGGAAAATTATTAATTAATCACTGATTGATTAATTTATTTATTTTATTCTTCGGTGGGTCATGGTTATTAATTAGTCACTGATCGACTTAATTAACCCATTAATCAGTTTATTAATAAAGTTTATATTTGAAACTTCAGGGTGGGATATTAACATATGGGTTTTTAATAAAATATACGGGAAAGGGGTGTTTTTGGGATTTAATGCATATAATTAAAATTAGGAGTTAATATGAATGAAATCGGAAAAATGGATTTGTGCTAAGTATAATATGTTTTTGTAATTCATTTAATTTACACATGGAAACCTTTATAACTTAGGCTAAATGTGCATTTGTGGGTTTTTATGAAAAAAGGGTTTTCTTGGGGGTGATTGCTTTCCCTAGGCAAATGGTGGTTTTACCTTAGGAAAATGGATTTTTTAGGGGAAAATGAATGAATTGAAGGGGGTGAATGTCTGTCAGGGGGCTTTTAGTACTTAGGACCTATAAGTTATTAGGCCAAGGGTCCAGTCACTCCAAAAGTCAGAGAAATGCTTTGATCCCCTTTAACTTAAGGTTTTAGGTAGTTTAAACTTTATTTAAGGGAAATTAGTAAAATTAAGGGTGAAATGAATGGGGAAATTAATCACTTGGATTTGTGTAAATGCTCAATTATCATCCATACTTTAGAAATTTGATGATGAAGGTAAATAATATGATTTTATCTAATCAATCATCATAATTCTGCAACCATTCAACTAGTTACCCATCTACTCATCCTACCATTTTTTCTACTCTTTATTAGGTTGCACTTAAGCTGGAAAACCCTTATCAAAACTTTTCTTTTCTTTTACAATAGAAATCTACTTAAGTCTAACCTTATTACATCCAAGGGCTCAGATTAAACAGTTGATCTCCTTTTATTTACTCTACCTAATCTAATTATTTTCCAAGATTAAACAATTTGGGCAGATTTTATTCTCTATCTCTAAGCATAAAATTGAAAATATGAAATAACTAAATTTAAACTATTTGACCACCATGGATTGTGGCATGAGTAACAAGTTGCACATAATCATTATTATGCAGAAAAGTAAATAGTAGTGGCATTTGTACTTGCACACTTTCATGGTCTTTTTGTTTCTTGGGGTTCATTTTTCATCTTTTTTGACCTTTTTCATTCTTTTTGTCCTTTGATTTTTCTTTTAGGACATACCCTCTTTACATTTTTTAATTTTTTGAATATGAAAAACATTTGCAGAAAGCAAAGGTATGTACATATTATAGATTTGACCTCAGCCATTAAACAATTATGACTCCTATTGGTATAGGAACATAACAGGACCTTAGACAAGTGCGTGTTCTTTATGACCACTAAGCCAATGAACTATTCATTTGATAGATGCAATGAATGGAATTTGGGCACACACACATATGCACACATATATACACATCCATTATAAACCTGAGGCATATGAGCCGACCTTGGGGTTGATAATTGAGCCAAGATTTATGGAGGAGCCGACCATAGGACCTTGACCCTTATTATTTTTGTGTCATGGTCCTTTGGGCTTGGCCTTTTAATCCATGTGACCTATTCCTTAGAGTTCATGGTCGTTCACATGTTGATGTCAATATGGCATCATCATGCCACATTGTAGCCTGTGAGAGGTGCCATGTGTCACACATTTTTGGGTGTTTTACGAATCATAAATTTCCATTTGTACCTATCATGTGATAGTCATCCATACTACCACATCATCCTACTAACATCATCAAATTGAGGTGTTGCCCAACATCATTTTCATTAAACGTGTAGTCAGATTCCACGTGTCACCATACCGCCATGTCATCATCATTTCTACATCATCAGTTTCATCCAACTACAACTTGTCATTCATATAAATACTACGTGTTTTCCGCATGTCACATATTTATTTATTTGGAGAGGGATTAATCTTTGCGCAGGATGAAATATAATCTGGCTTTCATGACTACTGAATTCTTTGGATATATACACAAATGCTCAAATTTTAATGGGGTTTAACATTGTTCAAGTTAGGGAAATGCTCACCATTGATCTAATAAGGAACCTTGATTTGATCTATAAAATATGCAATCTTTCACAAATTTTGGGTTTATGGGTTTTTCCCCATAGTTCAGGAGTTTTACCTAATGTTGATCTACAAATGGCCATAACTTCTCATCCAAGAGGATTTTTTAAGAGTGTGATATACCATTGGAAAGGTATCAGAGAGAAATATCCAACCATACCATCCATAGACTTAAGAGGATATCATAACATCAAAAAAATCTCATTAAAATTAAAACCTGTTTGACTTCACCTGATGAGGGCATGCAAGAGATTAGGTTATCATACCACTTCCTTTGATTCATGATTGAAAATGCTTCTTTCTTAAGCATCCCTTTGACATCAATGACACTGGATGTCATTAATGAAAAAAATATGAGCAACAATACACCCCTTTGTCATTTATGGAAACACCACCATACATTAATGGTCATTGATGGCAATGGACTGAATGCCCCCTGACATGCTACTTGGAACTCCCCTTGACTAGATATGAAAACTCTTCCTACTTGATCTTGCTTTCTCTCCTTCAATATCTTCTTTGTTTCTTTTGTCCTTTTGTTGTTTCAATGTATTCCTTGTCAATGTTGACATTCTCTCCCCTTTGATATCAATGACAAAGGGACATGGTTTCCTACCAATTCTCCATGAATATTTGTGTACTTGATTCTATTTTAAATGGAGTCTCTCCCTAAGACCATGCCTCCTTTGTGCATAAGCTCTTCATATGTAACTACCTACCAATGTTCTACAACTGTTCATGAGATTTTTTGTGGACTTGATCAATGAAATCCTCCCTTGAGTACATACTCCTGTTGTGATAATCTACCTCTGTCAATATGCTTCCCTGTTTGTGCAGATACTTCCTTACATACATCTTCCTTCTATTATCATGCTATTTCCTTCATCCCAATAACTACTTTCCTGCAAATGTTCATCCTGGTTGCCTAACATTGCTTCTTCTAGTTTCAATTAAAAAAATATATATATTGAAGAAGCCTTCACGAAGGGATTAGATCTAAGTGGTTAGATCTAACCTTGGTGCTTCCTATTTGATTCTCCTAATAGTGTTCATTCTTTGGTTAATAAGGATTCCCTCTCTCTTGTGTCATCTCAATTTTAGTTTGCAGTCATATGTTGTGTGTCCTTCATTGTGACATATGTAAAATTCAATATTGGGTTTGAACATTGGTAAAAATGACCCATATGATCTGTTTCTAATTTCATGCATATGTCTGAGCCTGGTTATTTAATCACACCCTCTTGATAACATCATAGGTTTTTCAATCCTACGCTTTATGGCCAAATTTTGTGCATGAAAAACAATAACAAAACAACTTATTTTGATACTTGGTTGTATAGGGTGGTCTTGATGTGACATAGCTTCTAAATTTGTTTCTTGGAAGAGATTCATCCATTTTCTAATTTTTTACGCTTTCTTCATTGCTTCTTTTGAATCCTTTGTGAGGATTTTCCATCATCGAGGGCCCCATAATTTCACCCTAGTTTATTTTCTTAGGTGGGATAAATGTATCTTTTTTATTCCTGACATCATTATGAGAATAATAAGAAGTATCACAATGAACATGCTTAGTTTTATTCATTTCTTGCTTAGGATATTCAAATGAGTTTCTCTTGGATGCAATGAATTATTGTTTGTGCTTCCTGGTATGATCTTCATTTGAGGTTCTTGAAAGAGATTTATCTTTGGATGTATCACAATATTCTTGGTAACGACGGCATGTTTGGATGAGAGGAGACATTTTAATGTTGATATTATGATCTAGATACTCCCACCCTTTTAAAATATTTAAGTTTCATTTGAGATTTTCCATTTCTTCTTTCAAAAACACAACTTCTAATCTTTCACAAAGTTCTTCCTTCTTTTTTAGTTGTTCTAAAAAAAACTCCTTTATCCTTTTGGCTTCTTCTAGCTCAAATTTGAGAGCGATAATGGAATATTTTGTGGGTCCAAAGGTCACACTGAGAGGGCGGGGGGTGAATCAGTGCGAGATCAATTTTACTATTTCATAACTTTTCATAGCCATATGACCATATAGAAATGAACCATAAAAATTATACCATCAACTATAACAATGCATCATCATATCAGTAACATGTTAAGAAACCATAAATCGAGAATCCATCAACAAATAAAGAAGTTATAAGATCACAAGGAGACACAAGCATTTACGTGGAAACCCACATGGGAGAAAACCAAAAATATTATTCAATTTTTTACGTAGATTTGTAGGCTATGGCCTACACAAAGAAACTAGTCCTAAGAAATGTAAGTTGCCACTTGTGGTAGTATATGACCTGATTGAGGCACCAACCTCATAAGTTGCAAGCAACTGCTCACTATAGGGAAAAAACATGATTTAGGCTCTAACCTCGATGATGAGTAGGCTCCAACCTCAATAATGAGTAAGCTCCAACTTGCTTTAGGATCCAACCTAATTGAGGCTATAACCTCCTTATTCAACACCTTGTGGACCTATTTCATGTCATTTTCAAACTGGATCCACAATAATCATATACCACTAAATCATAAGGAATATCACATTTGCAGCCTGTAATCTCTATTTTCATCGTCACAACCTATACCAACATCTCAACTTGCACATATTGTCACTACTATCACTGCCATTGTAATCTACCATAATCATAATCACCTGAAACTACAAATACTCTCACTACCATATATACACTACTGCCCATGTTGTGCTTTAACAAATTCATCATTCTAGTCACTCAAATTTCTTTTTGTAACTTCTTTTTACCATGTATCAAAACCACTAAAAACTTCTTATATACCCTCCATAGCAAACTAAATAGATTTTTTCCAATAAATAAGTGTCAAAATAGCATCACACATACTTGATTACATCCATCTTTGGTCCCTGATTGTACAAGTTCTTCCAGAATCAAATTTGGCCTAATATTGAGCCCAAAAACTCAAAATAACCATGGAAAACTATATAATAAATTAAACATTTTACAAAAGAGCTCTTTTTGAGCACCCTCCAATTAGGTTGTCAGATTCTAGCACTAGAAACTGGTAGTCTACTAAACATTCAACAAAACGAACATTATATATAAAAATAAAAAAAACTTATGACTTGCCAAGTTGTGTGAATTTAACTTAGGACCAAGTAAAAATCACCGAAGCGCCTTACCAATCCTACTGCTCAACATTGCTTCTTATACAATCCTCATTTGTTCCATTTTTTATATGGTTTTTTCAATATAGGATGAGGATGTGGACATCCACCATGGATAGTCCTCATCATGGGTCAAGAAACCAAACACGTTTTGATCCAATGCAACCAATACCAAACCCAATGCATCTACTTCATGTTTCAAGTCCAACCAATGTGACTAGTGTCAGGCCAATGTGACTAGTGTCAGGCCAGTGTGACCAGTGTTAAACCCATGTGATCAGTGTCAAATCCATGTGAAAAAAATCAAACTAATATGCTTGATAACTCATTAAAACAACCATTGTGAACTAGGCTCTCTCTCAAGTTTTTCAATCACTAATCTTAGGCACGTTATATATTTTCCAATCATTATGTTAAGCAACCATGATATTAAGTGACCACTATGTTAAGAGACCAACTTATCTCTTAAGCTCTCTGTGGATTCTACAACCAATGTGTTAAACAATCACTATGTTAAGAGACAAACTTAGTTCTCAGTATCTCCATGGCTTCTGCAACCACTATGTTAAATGACCACTATGACATGGGCTCATGTGGCTCTTCTCGCACAATGACTAGAGCTCTCATAGTTCTGCAATCATTGTGACTCAAGCTCTCTTTGACCAGTGAGATCTCGAGCTCTTTTGCGACCACTATTCTCTCGCTCTACCAATAAATGACTTGTGTATGGTTCATATTGGTCACTATGATAAGATTGAGGTAGACTAGAACTATTGAATCATGGTGGCCTATTGGAAATCCATGGTGATCATTGTCTTTGCAAGAACCATTCCCATAAATATTGGAACTGTGAGGACCAGTCCAGCTTTCATGTAAAAAAAAATATCAAGTTGAGTTAAAAGAGAGACTCCAAACCAGAACAATGATCCATAAACTAGAAAAAAAAAACTAATTTCAAACTCAAAAATTCATGCATTCTCCAAAAAACTCCATGTATCTTCATTCTTAGGTGATGATCATCTTGGTTTTCAAGCTTTTGTGTGTGTGTGTGTGTGGTCACGTGGACCAATGGATCATGAGAGCAGACCAAGGGTTGACATATTCATTATGATTAAACTTATAAACATACATGCCATGCAGTGGTTCCATAAGACCATATCCATGCATGTTATGTGGTGGTTCCATATGACTATGAGCATGCACACCTTTTAATAAAATTGGTAATTATGTTTTTTCCCATATTGGGGTCCATTATTATTGTTGTTTTTCAAGATTCCATAACCTTTCATGCAGGGGTTTTTTTTTGAAGTATAATATATTGTTGGAAATGTAATAAGGCAAATCTAATCATGTTGTCCATAGAATTATTATAGCATTATAAAAATATCTAAAACTTAAATGACCTTTGACTTCACCTGTAGGTGACCCATCTATTATATGACTTGATAGAGGGTGTTGTTTATCCCTTAGGAAATCCTCAGACATATTGAGGGTATCAATGCCCCCTTAGATAATCCTTGGATATCAACAACACTTTTTTCATCAATGACAACGCAATGTGAAACAACCTACCCCTTGTCATTGATGGCAACACCATTAGACATTGATGATAATTTGATGTCAACCCTGCAACACAATGATGATACTTGCATTCTTCTCCTTTATCTATATAAAATATCCCTTACAATTTATTCCTTTGTATAAATGTATCTATAATTTTAAATGCCTTCCTTGGTCAATGTCAATGTCTGCAATTTCTCCCCCTTTGAAATCAATGGAAAAGTATCACATATATCTATTAAAAACTCCCATGTTAATGATCCTGCATAAGTATATTTCCATAGCATGTTCTTAGATGACCCTGTGGACTTGACTAAATCATGATTCCTTCTTCTTATTATGATTTTATTATGATAAAGTCTCCCCCCGAGACCATGCTTCCACTGCTGCTCATAATCATTTGTGTACTCCCCCTCAGATCATGCTTCCACTGTTGTACTATAAAGTCTCCCCATATGACCATGATTTCTTTGTTGTTCATAACAATACCTATAGTTCCCTTAAGACCATGCACTTTCGTGATCTATGTCTTTTGATACTCATGAATAATCTTCAAAATATTGTCTTAAAACCATTATTCCTTCATCTATAAGTACCTGCCATTTCTGCATTCTCTAGTTGATCCTGAAATTTGCTTGCTTTACTTTTACATTTGAGATATCATCATCAAATCATGGTCCACATACTACCCTCATACATGTAGTTTCTTCTTGAAGTTGGATTTAAAAAATAATGATCTCGAAGAAGCTTTCACCAAGGGATTAGATCTAAGGAATCAAACATGTTCGAGGTCATCTTTGACCTCTTCTCCATCTACTAGCATTAATAGGAAGTCCTTCTCTATTGTACCATCTAGAGTTGAGTCTGCAATCTCGTGCTATATGACCTTCATTGTGACATATTTGACATTCAACATGGGTCTTCAACACTTTATTCATTCTTCTAACTTGGTCCATATGTATCCATCTAGGTACTTGATCATATCCTCTATACCTGACCACATCATAGGTTCTACAATCCTACACTTTGTGACCAAACTTAGTACATAGAAAAAAATACCCAAATAACTTATTTTGATACCTAGACATAGAAGGATATCTCGATCTTCTGACGTTATTTCTTAGAGTAGCCATATTTCCTTGTTGTTTAAAATTTGAATGAGACATACTCTTTTTTTGACCTTCTATACTTGCTTCATTGTGGCCTGTGACTTTTCTATGAGGGTCCATATTCATTTGCTGATTTCTAACATCTACTCCATTGTTTCGTGTGGATGCTTTGTGTGAGCCATATTCATTGACTATCCTGAATTATTTTTTCTTATGGATCTTGTCTCTTAATTCTACCTTTGTGTATTCGTGTCCTTCCTTTCATTGAAATGAACATGCTTGGCTTGATTCATTACTTTCTTTGGATCTTCATGAGAGCTAATGTTCGATGCTATAAATGTATGACCAATCTTCTTCAGATGATATTAATTTGATGAGCTTGGAGGACCATTTTTATTCGCCATCAAAATCTTGATAGCGAATACCTATCTTAATAAGCGAGGATATCTACATGTTAGAATATGATCTAGGGATTCAGCCCCTTTATTGAAATTTGAGTTGAGTTGCTCCAATTTTTCTCTTAAGAGGATCAATTCTTCTTCCAATCTTTCACATATTTATTTTTTCTTATTTATTTGTTCAGATGGAAACCCCATTACCTTTTTAACTTCTTCTAGTTCAACAATAAGAGCAAGAACGATATCTTCATTTAAACTTTTGTCTTGAAGATATTTCCTCAATTGAATTAATTTCTTTATGTGGATCCTTATTTCCTTCAATGTGCTTCTGAGTTCTCCCTCGGAATCAGCTTCTATTTCAGGTTCTTCGACCTCAACTATGAATAACATTTCACCCCTTTTTTTGATCATTCATACTTTCATTTCTTGCCCTGACACTTTGTTCTTTTGAGTAGATTTTATTTTCTTAATGGATTGCTTCTTCTTTTGATACTTAGGTTTGGATCTTGACTCATCATCACTATCATTAATCATGAAATAAGGACATTTAGATGCATAATGATCAATTCTTTCGCATTCAAAACATTTTAAAGGAAGCTTACCTTTGAACTTGAGGGTTCATCTCAATTTTCGGGCAAACTTGGATTTTTATTCATTGGAGTTTGAGTCTCCTTGATATTTTTTCTTATTTTCTTATTTTTCTTCCTTGAAAGAAGCTTCCTTAACTCCCTATTTTTATTCCTTCATTCTTAGTTCATATGCCACAGAGGGTTCCATGAAGTTTATCCATGGACATCTTTTCTATTTCTGATATTTCATCAAGGGATGATAATTTGGGATTGAATCTTAACAATAGTGATCTCAATAGCTCTAGAACAACATAGCTATTTGAGACTTATTCACTGAGACTCGCAATAGAGTTGACTATACCTCTCTACTTGAAGAATATATGGAGCAATGTCCTGATCTTCTTCCATATTCAAACCCTCAAATTGACCCTTAAGTACTTGCAAACTTCTTTGAATTTCGCATCCATTTAATAATACGTTTTGTGTTATTCCATACCTCATAAGTTGATTTTCACTGCATTACTTTGATGAATTATGATTTTTCAAGCTAATTAAGATGGAATACTTAGCTTATGCATTGAATGTGTAGACTGCCTTTTCTTCTATACCCATTGGAATAATATTAGGACCTTTATATTCAACTTGCACTATTGCCCAAATCCTTACTCCTAAGGAGATGAGATATATCTTCATCCTTATCTTCCAAAATGCATAGTTGGATCCATCAAACATAGGGGGCTTACCCACTATTTAAGCCATGGCCACTGTTAGAGAAAATTGTGCCCTCCCAAGCCTGAGCACACTTCAGAATAGCGAAGCAGACTTCGAAAAAATGAAGTGCACTTCAAAACAATGAATATGCACCTTGGAAAATCAAGGATCCTCTATCTTTAAAAAAATGCGTGGCACCCTCACGAAGCACGAAGTCTAAAGGCACATGGCACACTCATGGAGAATGAAGCCTTAGGTCACATGGAATAATCACGAAGCATGAAGCCTTCAGCCTCTCTTAGGGTTCATGTCGTACTCACGAATCATGAAGATTTAGGGCTCATGGCGCACTCACAAAGAACAAAGTCTTAGGGCGCATGGCGCACTCACGAAGCACACAAACTTAGGGTGCATGATGCACTCATGACGCATGAAGCTTTAGAATACATGGTACACTGAGAAAGAGAAACACTTTAGCGTGCATGGGACACTCAAGAAGAATGAAGCTTCCATCCTTCCCTCTTCCCTTAGGGTGCATGGCATAGTCATGAAGCCTGAAGCCTTCATTTGAGTGCACTCTTTCGACTTGAAGAATTGCACCCTCCTAGTTCCTCTTGAGTGCACAATCACACAGAGAGGGCTTGAATCCTACTCCCTTGTTCCTTCATTATGCAGCCTTGCACCCTCCTTTCCCCCTTGAGTGCACAAGCACACCCTAAACCAATGAATGATTCTCATTCAAGCTTTGGACCTGTGCCTTGCACCCTTAAGTTCTCTCTCTCTCTTACTTGAGTGCACAAGTGCACCTAGAAGACCTTTTGTGAGCCTTGACCTTTCAATTCCTTTAATGTAGTAAAAATAAGTATTGGAACCTTCCTAAGCCATTAATGAGTTTGAATTCTTACCCATTATGCTTGTTCAAGATTGCATAAAATAAAGTGTGCTGATGAGTTCAATAAGGATTGTGAATGTGTGAGAAAGTGACTTTATAGTTAAAACTTAGGAATAAGACTTGAAACCTTTAGAAAACATCAATCGACCATGGAGTAACCATAGGGTGGTAGACAATAAGATCCTCAGTAGGCTCCCAAATTAAAGTGTGGGAAAATTTTTGGAGGGTTTTGATAATAGCGTCAACACCTCCAACTAAACTAAACCCAATATTGGATGAAGGCTCAATATTTGTAGCTTCATATGTAAAAATTACCTTCTTTCTTGATGCAAGTTGCAAAACATCAGAACTACTACTTCTAGGGTCCAACTATAACATACCATATTGATTGGTTTGAGTAAACTTGGAGTGTTGACCTACAACAAACCCAATCCAAGAATTAGGACTTTCCAAATTATCAGTGTGCTTCTTACCTTTTCTAGGTTTCTTGCTCTTTAACCTTAGTCATTCATGTTTAAAAGAAAAAGGAAATTCAATTAGAAAAGATTCCAAAACTATATAAAAAAACACTTGTTGGTCAAAATAAAACTCAATTTTAATGTTGCAGCTATATAAAAAATGTACCTACAATAGTTCTTTCATTCAAAAATAAAATACCCTTACCTAAGCACTCATCAATAAAAGCACAGACCTGCTAATAAAAACAATGCATAACTCACCTCTACTATTGAAAATAAATTCAAGTAGAATTTACCAGATTCTCTCCAAGCACCACTCCGACAGCGACGCCAAAATGTTAGGTATTAAGATTGTCTGAACAATCAACTCAACACTTACTTGTCAAACCAGGATTCATACACTTTGAGGCATAACACAATCAATTCCAAGGTATCTAGCAACTCTGTAAAATCACTCCTGTCTCCAATTATTCATCACAAACTTTCAGGTTCCAAATCAATAAATGAAATCATTAAACTAACTTCTTGCACTAAACTAGAAGATTTATTGAAACAATCAACTCAGGTTTCACCTACCTCACTCCTCAAGCCAATTATTAACCTGATCCTGTAAACTTACAAAAGTAATGTGCAGAGAAACACACATGGGCCAAATGTAATCAATGACACACAAATCACTTGCAATTTCCCAATTAGATTCACAAGGTTCAAGCTTAGTTCTATGTCTTTATCTTCTTTCTTTTAAAGTGTGGTCCCTATGGATGATGTACAAACTAAAAAAAAAAAAAAAAAAAAAAAAAAAACATATTTTGTTCCAACACCCCTTAGATTCAAAAAAATACCCAAATTAACCGTGAACCACTATCTCTTACCACACAAGGAAGTTGTGAATATTATGAAACTAATAACAAAACCAATATGCTCGCAAACACTAACCCTTCAATTAATATTTTCGTGCTTACCCTTTTATCGCACTTCATGTACTCAAGTATCAATCTAAACAGTCCAACCATACAAGTTTAAAGAAGGGTGCAAGTTTCAAGCACAACTAATAGTACATCAAATCAATGCGAAATATGTCAAAAATCCAAATGACTTGTATGGAGTAGTCAACAATCTGAGTGCAAGAAAAAAGCTACAGTGATGTATGTAGAATAAGCCTCAAAATCATTACTTTTGATAAAACATATTATACTTAGTGCAAAAATAAAAGACATAAATTAATCCAAATAAAAGCAAAACAATTCCAAGTCTAAGTTTGTACTCAAAAAATAGTTCTCAGTATAGAACACTAGAAAAAAGATTAATGATCATTTCATGTTACTCTTTAGATGCACAATCCTTCAAAATAAATGAAATTTCTCAGCTCTTGAGTCTAGATAACTCAAGAGGTTTGAAAGGATGAAATTAAACATGAATACAATGTCCCTACATCCCTCTTAATCCTCCCAATCCAAGGACTATTTCCCTTAAATGATATTTATTTATTTATTTTTTTCTTCAGTTTGTTCACAAATTTCATGATATTGGGTAACAAAACTCCCAGGAGCTATACTTGCACTCCCATTAGTTTGCAAATAAAAATAAAGCACAACCCTTACGCATTCATTAATCAATTCCTAGACCTATGCTTCACACATTCAGGGTTTCAAGAAATATAATATCATTGTGTTTCTTCAAAGTGAAACAAACCATATAACCAAATTAAGTTAAAATGACAAATGTCGCACCATTAAGCAATCACACCACCACAAATCAATAATAGCATTCACAAGACACCCCACTTATATACTTGAGGTGTGTCGAGTTGGTATGGTTGGGCCCAAACCAACAAACTCATGCCCTCTTAAGGTAAAGTTAAATCATAAAATGAAATGAATCACAAACATAATACAGGTGAAATGGAAACAAAACCTCGCATCAATCTTCTTCTATTACCTAGGAATCAATATTTACATGAAGAGATCGTAGGCTCAGACCTGGCCGATCTAGAGAAACCCCTTAGATTCAAACTAATAGTACATAAACAACATACAAAGGTATTTCTAACCTAGACTTGTATTAAATTTTACATTATATAGAACATGTTACATCTCAGGTTGTGACATAGCCAAATATCTAAGAAAATAAGATCATAAAAAATAACTATTCATGGCATTCTAGCACAACTTCCCTGTTATCATGAAAATCTAGTTCTTGGCATAAGCGTTCTTTTGGAAAATTGATACTCATCTCCAGATCTCTTGTTGAAAACTGGAAGAAAATAGGTGCACAAATCTCTGACTTCGTACCTAACAATCCTTCATTAATCATGAACTTCTGCCAACTAGATCGTAACTAGCACTTTATCCATAAATCCACATCTTTAACCACAATGCCAAACTCCAACTCGTATGAAAGATTAAAATAGCGCGGGAATCTGAGGCAGTGCAAGAATGTCAGGTACATAGGATTAAATGTGAATTATACATCATAGTTTTCTTATGTGATTAATAAAGATAATATCCTTTAAGTAATACGATGAATGGAAACATTTTAGCTAAAAATGAAACCTAGTAAGTTTTAATAATAAGTGACTCAAAAACTCACTTTCTCAATTTCATACCCAAACGAACATGAAAATGTGTACACATAGGCTTTAAAATTTGTAAAACAAGGGTGGTTAAAGGTGACATAAAGTCAAAAAAGAAAACAGTTTTGGGGCCTAACAGTTATGTTGGGAAACCAAGATTAATAATTATTTAAAGAACTACGCATGGATAAATAGAATATATATCATGGAAGATGGAGCCAAATTCTTTAAGGAAGATCATGAATTATTAATAGAAGGTGTGTTGAAATATGGCAACAAGAATATTCTAATTTAATTTGTCCTTGAATTAAATTGTGAATTAAAATTGAATTTAGTCTTAACAGCTACTTGGAAATAATTGATTAATTCATTTTGAATTAATTAGTTGGAGAAATTCAAGTTAGAAGTCTTTTTGAAGTCATTCAAGAGCTATACCTTAAATTATTGAGATAAGATTGAGTTATATTTGAGTTGTAATTAGTTAAATTAGTTTACCGAGTTAAGTCCAGTTAAATTAGTTCCAAACTGTTTTAGGAACTACTAGAAAGTTAACAGTCAGTTGATGCATGCATGCACTCAACTAGTGTACTCCAGTTAACTGAAGATTCCATCATCAGAAACTCATGCATGTCTATTCTAAGAAAGACCCAATTGAGATTAAAGTCAAGGAAAATGTATTATCAGTTTCATGTGTTTTCTTATAAAGAAAACTCAAGTGTGCAGTCAAGGTATCATTCCTTGAGGATTGCACAGTTCTGACAGTGTGTGAGATCAGAGTGTTCCACTTGGTTGAAGGAGAATCATCCCAGAGGAACAACGCAAGGAAATAGGAGCTTGGAGGGCAAAGAGGAAGGTTGGAGAGAAGCTAATATTGCATGTGATAATCTTTGAGGATTGTACTGAGAGCTGGCTAGCTATGAGAGCTAAGGCTTTGTATAATTCATATGTATTTCCACCTTCTATGATAATATAGATAGTGGGGTGTTTAGCTGAGGCTTTCCCCAAAGTATTTTCATGTGTATTGTGCGATTGATTCTTCTTCTTTTGGTTATATTGTTCAGATCGATCTTTAAGTTTCTGCAAATTGATAGTAGAAGTAGGTTATAGTATTCTGCTTTGATTTATATTGCATTATCGGGTTAACCTACATCATATTTTCTACATGATATTAGAGCGAGATTTGTAGAGAATTTTCTACATGGTATCAGAGCTGGATTTGTAGAAATTTTCTACATAGTAACGGAGCTGTGAACAATGTACTAAGAAGAGAATTCAAAGTTTGAAGTTCTGGGTTGCAAGTGCAAATTGAATTCATATCATACTTCAATGTTGGCCAATGGCGTTCTATGGCTTGAGACTCGAGTATGCCTTGGAAGGTAGCTTGAATTACATAGCATGGAAAGATAGAATGGAGGTTGTATTAGAAGACAATGGCTTGAATGATTTCATTGATCAAGAAATCCCAAAGCCAGCTTCAACTAATGCACAAGATTTGGCTAAGTGGAAGAAGTGTGTGGCGAAGGTGAGATGGATCATCCTTGAGGGAGTTCGAGACCATATTATCTTGAGTCTCCATGGGAAGGATACTCCATTTTCAATGTGGAAGACATTGAAGGACCTCTACCAGAATAGTAGCGACTAGAGGAAATTAGCGCTCAAGGATAAGCTTTGAAGAATCAAGATGGAGAAGGGTGATACTATTTCCACATATTTGAACAAACTCACCACTTCCAGATATGATCTTAGTAGTGTGGGAATAACTACTGTCGATGATGATATGGTGAGCTTCGCTCTCCTTGCCATTCCAAAGAGTTGGAATAGCTACCGAGACTCTGTGAATGGAAGGGAGAAACTGTCAGATTGGGAACGACAATGGTTGGATCTTACGCAGGAGGAGATTAGGAGGAGCACATGAGATGGTTCTTCATCCAATAATGGTGATGAAGAAAATCTGGCCTTAGAAAGTAAGGCAAGGAAAGGAAAGGGGAAGGCTTCCCATTCCAAATCAAATTATTCTCATGGAGGGAAGAAGGGTGACATGTCTAAAGTGAGATGATTTAATTGTCATGAGATGGGATGGGACATTATGCAACTAATTTCCCATCGAAGAAGTCCAAGAAGGGATCCTCAAGAGGATTGGAAGGTGAGGCATTAACCTCTTAATTTGAAATGGACTTTACCCTCATCACATGCATGGTGTCATCGATGATGGATTGTGTCTGATATCTTGATAGTGGAGCCTCATTCCACATGAATGGTGATAAAATTTTATTCAGTTCCTTAGAGGAGAAAGACCTCAAGATGTGCATAGAGATGGGTGACGATGGAAGGTATAGTGTTTCAGGAGTGGGCACAATTTCTTTTTAGATGGAGCATGGAGCTCCTACCACCTTGACAGAAGTGAAGTATGTGCCTGGACTGAAGAAGAACTTGGTATCAGTCGCAATGTTGGAGGACGAAGGCTACGATGTTGTATTAAGTAAAGGAAAGGCATTCATAAGACACATAGCCACGGGTCAAACCAAGAGGATAGGGATTCGAGTGAAGAATCTCTATAAAGTATAGGTAGATGATTGTGCAACATTGAGTATGAAAGCATAATTGGTGCAAAGCGAAGAGATTGGCGAGTTGTGGCATAGGCGGTTGGGCCATTTGCATCGTGGGACTTTGAAGATAATGCACATATATCTACAGGACTTCCCAAAGGTAAACTTGAGCAAGTTGACACATGCAAAGGTTGTAGCTTGGGAAAGTACACCAAGTCTTCCTTTCGTGATCGAGATAATCTAGCAAAGGCTATCTCAGAGCGAGTTCATACTAATGTATGTGGACCATTCTCGACAAAATCCACAGTGAAGCAAAGGTATTATTTGATTTTCATTGATGATTATTCTTGTAAATGCTAGATTTATTCCATGCAGAAGAAGGATCAAACCTTCACAAAGTTTTGTGAGTTCAAATCTTTGGTCGAGGAAGAGTTAGGGAAGAAGATCAATGCCTTGAGAAGTGACAACGATGGAGAATATGTCTCTTAAGAGTTTAACGAATTATGTGTAGTGGAAAAAATTAAATGAGAGTTGATGGCACCTCATAACCCACAACAAAATGGGGTGGCTAAGAGGAAGAACAGAACTATTGTAGGGGCAGCACAGGCAATGCTGCATGACCAAGGCCTACCACTTCACTTGTGGGATGAGGCATGCAACATAGTGGTCTATTTGCAGAATAGAAGCCTACATCACATACTTGGGATGAAGACACCACAAGAAGCTTTCTCTGGTAAGAGACCAGATGTGGGTCACTTCAGGATCTTTGGCTCATCAGCATATTTCCATGTGACAAAGGATGCATGGAAGAATCTTGATTCGACAACAGAGCTGGGTATATTTGTGGGGTACACTGATACACCTCACAACTATTGGGTGTACTTGCCTACCAGTCGGAGGACAGTGGTTCGCAGAGATCTCAAGTTTGATGAGCAGAAGGCCATGTGAGTTTCCCTTAAGAGGGAGCTCCAACTACAAGCTATCGAGGAATTGTTGGTTCCTAAGGAGGAGAAGCCTCAGAATGATGCAGAGCATCCACATGCAGAGGTTCCAGGAGTGGAAACATACACTCAAGTAGAGTCTTCCAGAGATGGACGAAAGTGGACAAGAGAAGCTCACATACTGTTGAAGGATGCAAGAGAGAATGTGGGAGAACCATCTTCTCAGCATAGATAGAGGAGGTCACTTAAGAGGTACACTAGATGCATGGCTCTTGCTAGGGAATGTGTTGAGACCGAGCCATCCTCCTTTGAGAAAGCAGTGTAGCAGTTGATTTGGGATGATGCTATGATGGAGGAGTATGACTCCATAGTTCGTAACAATGTTCGGGATGTGGTTCCGAGACTGAAGAACAAGTCAGTTGTGAGTTCCCATTGGCTTTATAAGGTAAAGCAAGTTGCTGATGATGGGAGGATCATGTTGCTGCAGTATATTTCGATAGAGGAGCAAGATGTTGACATTTCGACAAAGGCATTTTCAAAGTATAAATTCGAGTTCCATAGAGACATGACCGGGTTGACAGATAATCCCTTTCTTGTTGAGTGGGAGTGTTGAAATATGGAAACAAGAATATTCCAATTTAATTTGTCCTTGAATTAAATTGTGAATTAAAATCGAATTTAGTCTTAACAACTACTTGGAAATAATTGATTAATTCATTTTGAATTAATTAGTTGGAGAAATTCAAGTTAGAAGTATTTCTGAAGTCATGCAAGAGTTATCCCTTAAATTAAGGAGATAAGATTGAGTTGTATCTGAGTTGTAATTAGTTAACTCAGTTTACTGAGTTAAGTCCAGTTAAATTAGTTCCAAATTGTTTGAGGAACTAATAGAGAGTTAACAGTGAGTTGATGCATGCGTGCACTCAACTAGTGTATATTTAACTGAAGATTCCCTCATCAGAAACTCATGCATGTCTATTCTAAGAAAGACCCAGTTGAGATTAAAGTCAAGGACAGTGTACTATCAGTTGCATGTGTTTTCTTATAAATAAAACTCATGCATGCAATCAAGGTACCATTCCTTGAGGATTGTGCAATTCTGACAGTGTGTGAGATCAGAGTGTTCCACTTGGTTGAAGGAGAATCATCCCAAAGGAACAACACAAGGAAATAGGAGCTTGGAGGGTAGAGAGGAAGGCTGGAGAGAAGCGAGATTTCCTGTGACCATCTATGAGGATTGTACTGAGAGTTGGCTAGCTGTGAGAGCTAAGGATTTGTATAATTCTTATGTATTTCCACCTTGTATGATAATATAGATAGTGGGGTTTTTAGTTGAGGCTTTCCCCAATGTATTTTCATGTGTATTGTGCGATTGATTCTTCTTCTGGTTATATTTTTCAGCTCGATCTTTAAGCTTCCAAAAATTGATAGTATAAGTAGGTTATGGTATTCTACTTTGATTTATATTGCATTATCGGGTTAACCTACATAAGATTTTCTACAAGGTGCACCAGTAGAAATCAAGAAATTCCTTGACCATGTCGCGCATGAAAAAAACTCAGAACGAAATTAATGCCTAAATTCTGTTCAAGTTATCTAATGGAAGACAAACAAAATTAGATGAGGTATTTAGTCAATTCTTAAAGACTATTACGAAGGACATGTAGTTGAAGAATGAACATTGATTGGACATATTAAGGAAAATTTTTACAATGACCTACATGGCAGTTTATTTTTCCTCATTTACCAAATTTAATTGGTTCACTGGGGTAAACATGGTACCAGAGGCTACTATGATGTGATTCAACTCCCCATGTATAGTTAAGGAATTGGACTTGACAAAAAGAACCATTTTGACCTTCCAGACATGCTTCAAAACCTTCATGAGCCAACCAACCTTTGTAGGTGACCAAACCCTAAGACAACTTGACATTTCACTAATTTGTACCCCCAACCACTCTCATGGAAATCCATGCATGTGCCAGAGTCCTTCATTTGCTCCCATAACAAGGCAACTTCTTCAAAATGTTCTGAGCCAGTGATCCTAGATTTTCTGCCACTTTTTCAAGGCGCGGACTCAGGCCACTGCCTAGAACTTCATGAAACTTTTAGAAATGATAAATAACAATGGAATATGGCTACTAATGTAATCATTAGTACAATTACTTGATATGACCCCTACTAACCATGACAAACATTTCTTCAAACATGTCACAAATATGTAATCTATAGGTCCTAACAACATATCTGAGCATAGGGGTCTCATACTTATCTAAGATTCATAAAGAAGCATTATTTCTCTATCACAATTGTTGCATTATCATCAATTAGGTAATATACTCATTGTACATTTATTTTCAAATCAACACATGATGAGAGCCATACATCAATTTTGTCATAAAACATACTCATAAGCAACACATAACCAATAAAAATAACAAGGATATAACAACCATAAGAATCACATATGAACCAATATATTTACACATGAAATACCAAGGAGAAAAAATTATTATTAATGAATGCAAGGCAACTGGTATGGGAATTCCACAAACCACTCAGCCATAGATTGGTTGAATCAAATATTTATTTCCACTAATCACCCCAGTGCCATATTCCAAGCATCAGTGTGGGACTCAAAACCAAACCAACCCAAGTTTCCTCAGGATTTACTGAAATAACCATCCAATCACTATGCCCTAAACAAGCATGGATGCCATTGGATTTCTCCACCTACACTGTGAGGAATTTTATTGTCTCCTAGTCTCTAGGCTTTACCATATATTCCTCCATTCACTGATCTAGGATTCCTAGGTGTAATCAAGCCTCCACCCTCCAGGCTTTACAATATATCCCACCATTCATCGATCGAGGATTCCTAAGCCTGATCGAGGGCACATACCTATATGACATACCTTATATCCCTCCATTCACCAGTCTACGATTCCTAGGCCCATTGAGGCACACAAAATCTGGCTTTAGTGCAATGCCACCTTCTCCGGTCTAGGGATTCCTAGGCCTTGTGTTGTTTCTTTCAGAGACCACCTTACCTAGTTTTAAAACCATTCGACAATCCAGCTCAACCAAATACAAGCGAACCCATCACACCATGGCTATCTAGAAATGGAAAGGTAAGGTTGAGGAACACTGTCACACCTAGAAAAACCCATGCCAATGATAGCAAGAGAACCAAATACACACATGCATGTACCCTGCATGCCAAATCTAGCAACTAAATCACACATGAAAATCGATACTTGTAAACAATCCCAATGTAGCTGCTAGATGTTTCTCTTCCTTAATTAATTTTTTCTTTCCTTTACTCTCCTTGATCCAATGCTAAAGTTTTCCAAGTAAACTCTAAGTTTCCAAGACTGAGAGAGAGAGAGTAAAGAGAGATCCAAAACTAAATTGATAAAAAAGGTACCACCTGATCCTCGGGAGACTTTTTATTAATCAGGCCTTTATTTTCTTCAATTTTACATTATTTTCCTTCATTTTCCTCCTCACATGCAACCTATGACCTTTCACCTTCCTTTTCTCCTAATTTTCATTATTTTCATAAATAAAATGTCAATTAATTCCTCATGCCTTTCCAAAGCATTTGCCATTTCCTTTGCCAATTTCCTTTAGCCATAATAAACCAAATAAACACCCCACTAAGATTTTTTTCCCAAAATTCAGCTTGGAATACGTGTCCCATGACCTTTGTTATTATTTTACCTTTATTAGCTTTACTTACATGGAATTTTGAACAGGGTTGTTAGAAAACCCTCTCCCTTGGGGGAACACCATCCTCAGTGTTCAATGACACCTATAAACCTGTAAACCACTAAAAACATAACACATTGCCTATGGATCTTTATAACCCAACTCGTTATAGTATTTATAATGACCACTGCTAAAAAAATGACAACCATACCATTTACTGGAGCTTTATAACACAAATCATTATGGTATTTACAGTAAAAACCACATATTATGCCCATTTGCTTCAACCAAAAAATAATCATATTGTTCACGAAGCTTTATAATCCTAGCTTGATACAATATTTACAATGATATACACATATACACATATACACATATGTACATTTTCTCTAACCAACAAATAAAAGGATACGATGCCTAAATCTAACATAAGGTAATCCAGAGGCTCACACCTACACCCTCAAAAGTAGTACCAGGATTCACCTCCTTCCCAAGAACTCCATAATCCACTACTAAATCCAAAGTTGCATCCATTTTCCAACCCCGGAATCGTGTTCCACTTGTCCTCTCAGTGAACAATTATCTGCTCATTGTTCTAGGGCACACTTCCAATGTGCATCTGATTCCAACTGGAAATGCTAATGACCACAAGAAATCCATCCTCGACCATCCCTTCTCTACTACATAGTCCCTCAAGAAATCCAGTCACCCCCTTCTATGCAGTCAAACACCTTCCAAGTTCCATGGGCATCCCCTTCTCTACTGCATAGTCCCCCGAGTGACCCCTCCCTTGGAAATGTTTTCTTGCATCAGAAGGTCCAAAAAACAAGGCATACCCCTGCCTAAAAATCATCATACTAGTCATTGCATGCTCATGGAAATAAATGGACACTATTGGGTACCAATGTCCCACAATGGCCATGCTAATTCCTCGATAGCAAATTGCAACGACCCAAACCAGGAATTTTTTCCATTATTTCCTATACTGAGCATATAATTTCGATTAGACTCAAAATGAACTGAAATAATCCAAATCATACCTCATCAATGGCCTGTCAATAAGGTAGACTTGCAATTATGTTCACTTCTTGTCAAAACAAGTCAAACTAGCTCTTGACCAAATCATCATGAATAAACATATCACATCGGGTTAGCCTAAAGCACAACCATCATAGATCAAAATCATGAATCACATGCATCATCATAAACCAAAATCATAGATCACGTGTAACATCATAAGTCATAATCATAGATCACATGCATAACAAAATTGAAATCAATACTAATACTTATCCTTTAATCGGACCTTTGCTTCTACCTTTAGCCTTTGTCATTTTTGTATGCACCCGGATTGGTTTCCACACCTCAAAAACACCCACTGCCTTCTCTTCAACCACGTACACATACATGGTATGCATCACACACATACAACCACACACGACATACAACACCATACAATACATGCACCTACACCTGATATACATCACAACACATACAACTACACCTTGTGTATAACACAACACAATACATACTCCTACATCCGATGTATAACACAATACACATACATACACATAGTACAACACAATGAACACACATGTTACGATGCCACAACTACACAATGCACATATATAGTACTACGTGTATACAATATAACATGTACGACATGCACATAATACCACATATACACTGGTACAAAATCTACAACATGTACATAGTACCACTTGTACACAACACCACCTACACAACGTGTACAGAACAACATATATACATGGAACCACCTGCACAATGTGTACACAACGCCACATGTACATTGCAGCACCTATGCAACGTGTACACAACAACACATGTACACAACACCACATGCACACATCACGACATGTATAATCATGCACACAACACCATATGTACATAACACCACATATACAACGTGCACACAACACCATATGTACATAACATGACATATACAACATCTACATAGCACAATAATACCACATATTGAAAATGTGCACAAAAACACATATCCAACATGCACAAAATATTATATGTACACAACATTGCATATCCAACATGTATGTCGCACCATCTATACCCAACACTGCATATGCAATATACATATATAGAACAGGCATACAACATCATATGTACACAATACTTCATATGTTACATATGCACAACACTAGTATTGCACATCCTAAGACCACACTATCCTTACCAAGCAAACTTGCTTATAGTGTCGTATGCATGCTTGTCCTAGCATGCTGCAAGTCACACTGCTTTCACTTTGTTGATGTATCCCTCAACATAGCCTGTCCATAACATAAACATAGACATTATATAATCACATAATATCAATTCATACTCACATGATATTGACCTCAAAGATTTGTCAGGGCTACTCTTCCCACTTTATTCCTCATAAAACAAGAACCTATTCATGCCATTCAACTACATAAGTAATCATTCCTCCACTAAAATAATCTCGGACAACCCTGTTATAAAACAACATACATAAATACATATATACATATAAACATCAACATAAAACAATCATGATCCCTGAAAACCATGTCAGACAACTGCATATCTATACACACACACACACATGTGAACACTAGCACAAAACAATCCTAATGACCCCGTCAGTCAACAACATACATGCATACATACATACATACATACATACCCACATATATGCATATATAAACATCAACATAATCATAGTCACAACACAATTACAAGATATCATAAGGTCTAGGTTAAGATAACTCCCTTTATCCATGCAACGCATGCACAAGATTGAGAACAACAGTTCCCAGCATAGCTAATGCATTTGATGCCTCAAGTCCATTTACTTTAACTTTCCTATTACCTTTCTCATGAATGTTCTGCCATTGTTCCTTTATCCCAGTGAACCCAATCAACTCAACCGACTGTCATACTCTTGCCTTTAGCTTCCCTTATACATGCACCAGCTTCATCTAGGTCTTACATTACCTGTCAGATACCACACAACTCTCCCTGAGTTCCATCAACTTCCTCCTTCCCAACCAATTCCCAATACCCCTAAAAAATAAAAGGAAAGAACAAGAAACAAACAAGAAGAAAACCATGAAAAATAGTAACAATATGAAACCACAAACAAAGTGGCAAGGCCTTGCACTAGATGCAATCAAAACCCATAAATCAAGCTAAAAAAAATCACAAAATACCAAAAGCACAAAACTACCAACAAACACCATGAATCAACCCCATGGGTTCCCAAACTTCCAAGGGAAAGGTCAACCTGATCCTTCTTCAAGATTTCATGGAAGTCTCTTTTGCAATGCAATTCCCTGCATCATACTGCCATAAGCACATAATTTCTAGTGCATAGATAAATGTAACAAAATACTAGTTACATTACCATGTTGTGCCCAACATGCTGACCTATAACTGAACTTGTACATATATCATCTCTTAAGGTACTCCATTCCCTTGAAAAATATAGTCATAACTGAAAACCAACTTAATATATTTGTCAAACACATGTTTAGAAATATAACAGATATCCACATAATGTTAGAAAAAATATAGATTAAGAAGACTTCCTTTATTCAAAGCATTCATTTGTTTGGAATTGTGGTTTCCAAACATAGCGAAAGGAATTCACACCCAATTCCTTTATTTTAACTCTTACCTTGCTGCAATCGAGTCTTACCATGCACTGCCACATCACCCAACAGTTAGTTATATAAGCACATCAACTATTACCTTGTCATGCTAATGCCAAACACATTTCTCTACATTTTTTCACACATGCCAGTCACACATTACAAAAATAAAAAAATCATCTCTATTAATTTGAAATCAACCTTTACCAAGACTGATAACCATGTCATAATTTGAAATCAACTTACAATCATTAATCATAATACTACAACTAGCACCAACTCGCATTCAAGTGCATATCAATTGTCTCAGCCATAAGATGTTAGTATAACCATCTTGAAACAAGATCATTCCTTCATGCAATCTTACAGACACATACTCATATCATGCAAGTAATCAAACATCCGAGCAACAAATAGATGACATAATAGACACCAAACACCCAAACACCAAATAGACAACATAATCGAATATTCAAACACCAAATAGATGACATAATTAAACTTTCAAACACCAAATAGCCAAAATAAGCAAACTCATACCTTCATGTATCTCATGGGAGGCTATCTTGTCTAAACAATCAATCTAATTTATCATGATATAACTTCACAACATTTCAAATCAAACATAAATAAGGTCATGATGTCCATAATAGTAACTAGTTAACATGTTCGCATCATAAGCTCATAAACAATTATCATTCATGCATAGCAATCACATATGCACATACATTCTAGATTAGTATGACATAATATCACAATATATTGACTCATACCTGAATGGCATAACCATAATCATCTACATAGTCCAATCTAAATTAGCACAAAACATAATAACATCAAGACCTCAGCTGCAATGACCATAATCATCAAGCATATGACCACAATGCATACAAAAACATGATACTATTATTCATAACTATTCGACACATGTACATATGACTACAATGATCAACTACCATCTATCATACATGTAACCACAACAATGATAGAATGACATGCATGTACATTGCCCTAATGCTTATAACAAACATTAACCAACATACTTGCATACCCACCATACAAACATGTATGGAGATATGATCTTACCCTGAGGTCTAGTGTTGCAACCTTGCTTTGATGATCTGCATCTCCTGCTCTATCTCAGTGAACACATCAACATGAGAACATACCAACACCATTATGACCTAAAATTCCTACAATGAACTCATGCATGACAACCATTCCCATAATAATGCGTGCATAACAACATATAGACATTGACATGCATAACAAATGCATATACAACAAATATGCATTCATAAAAAACACATTCCAACAACAAAATCATCAATTGCTGCATGAAAACATAATTGTAATAATTACCACTACCATGCATACATAACAAGCACGTATATAGCCTACATGCATGCATGAAAAACACATTCTCCCCATCTAGTTCAAGTATTGAACCATTATCTGATACCACTCTGTAACATCCTCCTCCCACACTTACCCAAGTTAACTGGTCCAATAGGGTAAACATTTGACGAGATTCTACTACAATGTGATTCAAATCCCCATCTGCATTTAAGGAAGTGGAATCAACAAAACAAAATCATTCTGACCTTCCACACATGCTACACAACCTTTAGGAGCCAATCGAGCTTTCTAGGAGATTAACCCCTGATAAAACTTGACATTTAACCGGTCTGGACCCCCAACCACTCCCATGACAAGCCATGCATGTGAATGAGGCTTTCCAGTCACTCCCACAGCAAGGCATGCCAATAACTGTGGACTTTTTCACAAAGCTTTGAGTTAGTGATCCCAAATTATGTGCCACCTTTTCAAGGCCAAGAGTGAGGCCACTTCCCAGAACTTCATGAAACTTTCAGAAATCATAAATAACAATGGAATAAGGCTACTAATGCAATCATTGGTACAAGTACTTGATCTGATCCCTACTAACCATGACATACATTTTGTCAAACATGTCAAAAATATGTAATCTGTAGGTCATAACAATAGACCTAAGCATAAGGGTCTCAAACTTATCTAAGATTCGTAAAGAATAATTGTTGCTCTATCAAAATAGCTAAATTATCATATATTAGGTCATATATTCATTGTACATTCATTTACAAATTAAATCATGTTGAGAACCATACATCAAGTTTGTCATAAAACATACTCATAACCAACAAGATAACAAGGATATAACAACCATAATAATCACATATGAACCAGTATATTTACACATGAAATACCAAGGAGGAAGAGTTCTTATTAATAATTGAAAAATACAACAAGGTATGGGACTTCCATGAATCATATGCCCATATATTAGCTGAACCAAATATTTCTTTCAACCAATCACCCCGTGCCATATTCCAAGCATGAATGTGGGACTCAAAACTAAACCAAATCAGGTTTCCTCAGGCTTTACCGAAATCCCCACTAGACCACTAGGTCGTAAAAAAGCATGGATGCCACTGGATTTCTCCACCTACACTGTGAGGAATTTTCTTGTCTCCTAATCTCTAGGATTCACTGTATATCCCACCATTCACTAGTCAAGGATTCCTAGGCCTAATTGATACTCCACCCTTAAGACTTTACCGTATATCCCACCATTCACTGGTTGAGGATTCCTAGGCATGATCGAGGGCACACACCTCTATGATTTACCTTATATATCACCATTCGCCGGTCGAGGATTCTTGGGCCCACCGAGGCACACAAAATCTGTCTCTACCGCAATCCCAGGTTCTCCAGTCCAGGGATTCCTAGGCCTTGTGTTCTTTCTTTCAAATACCACCTCACTTAGATTTGAAACCATCCAACAATCCAGCTCAACCAAATAGAAGAGAAACCATAATACCATGGCTATCCGGAAATGGCAAGTCAAGGCTAAATAACATTGTCACACCTAGAAAAACCCATGCTAGTGACAACAAGAGAACCAAATACACACAAGCATGTAGCATGCATTCTAAATCTAGCAAGAAAATCACACATGAAAATTGATACTCACAAATAATCTCGTTGTAGCTTCTATATGTTACCCTTCCTTGGTTGATATTTTCTTTCCTTTGCCAACTTTATCCTTCATTTGTTGTCCTTGATCCAATGCTAAAGTGCTCCAAGAAAACTCTAAGTGTCCAAGAGCGAGAGAGAGAATAAAGAGAACTCCAAAACTGAACTGACAAAAAAGGTACCAACTGATCCTTAGTAGCCTTTTTATTAATGAGGCCTCTACTTTATTCAATTTTCCTTCATTTTCCTCCTCACTTGCAACCTGTGACCTTTCACCTTCCTTTTCTCTAATGCCCATTATTTTCATAAATAAAATTCCAATTAATGTCTCATGCCTTTCCAAAGCCTTTGCCATTTCCTTTAGCCATCATAAACCAAATTAACACCCCACTAGGATGTTTTTCCCAACATTCATCTTGGAATATGTGTCCCATGACCTTGGTTATTTACCTTTATTAAATTTATTTACATGGAATTTTGACCAGGGTTGTTACAATCGACCACCGCTAGGGATACAAACCAATACTGATTGGAAGAAAGAACAAATGAATTATCAAAACTTTCCTGATGCCCAGTGTAAAGATACAAAGGAAGTGTGGGATTATTTCTTAAGCAAGTAATCATGGTTGACAGATACCTCTCTGTGAACCAAAACATCAACAAGAAAGTAACCGAACAAATGGCGACTGACAATATAAACAATCGACCAACATGTAGAAAATAGCAAGGGATAAGAGACAACAATGATGGGAGAAAATTAGAGAGCAAGAATAGTAGAGGAAAGGAATGAAGAATCGAGAGCGTGAGAGAGAATATGCATGAGACTCCTCAATAGATTTGAGAGGCATAGCACCACCCATACCAATAAAGAATGATGGTCTACTTATAACCCTGGTATAAAAAGTAGATGTTATGGAAATTGCTAACTCTTGTCCAGTAATGAGAAGAACTTTGACTATAGTAATAAAAAGTCCCAAAATTTGAGAATTCCTCCAGTCTCAAATTATTCAAAAATACCTATAGTCTGGCATAATGAATATTAACAAAGAAACCATCAAGAGTCTGAAAATCATCACCAAGACTAATCAAATAATAATAATGAAGTAGAACAAGTACTTCTCCAACTGCGAAATCTCGCGATCTTGCCTCCCCTGCCATAGTTAGTATCCTTTGAAGAAACCCAAAGTATAGAGTTGTTCGATGAAGAGTTGCGACGCCAAGGAAGCCGATTCATAGAATATATATATAAGTGTGTGTCAGATTGACAAATCATTATCAAAATATATCAACGACAAAGAAGAAAATAAGAATATGCAATCCGACAATGAGCCTGAGAAAAATGAACAATTGAGTAATAGTTTAACACCTCGACCATCACTAACTCATTCAAGTAAGATGGGTATGAATCACATACCCCTTTATGATGGTGACGAAGATCCGAAAAAACATTGGTTCATCTGTGAAAATTTTTGGGCTATAAATGACATTAATGATGAAGACAAGAAAAATGACACAATTCGTTACAACCTTAAGAAACCATGCTATAACATGGTTCATGAATCTTACAGAGAAGAAACCTAAATTGAAAAGTGAAATTAAGACTAATTTTCTTACATTATTTAAAGCTTAAGATGTCAATTATTTGGCAACCCATAAATTAAAGGAAATTAAGAAAATACCAAACAAATATTTACGTGAATATGATAAACAATTCAAATATCTATTGAGCTAGATTCATTATACCATCGACAAACGACTTTTAGTTCATTGGTATGTAGTTGGTTTACTTCAGAAATTCATGGACCACTTCGAATGCATGAAGTTACAACCTATGAAGAAGAACTTAAATTAGCACAACTTGTTGAGAAATATGATGAAGGCCAGATGACTAGCTCACTGAGTAACAATAAGCTTGAAGACAACTATAACAATTACAAAATTATTTAAAGCAACTTACATTTTAGAAGAACAAATTATGGTGCACTAATTTTCGCATGGAAGGGCACACGAAAGATACTTGTAATTTTGTAGATTATTTTAACTTAGATGTTTGAAGAATACAATCCAATGTATATTGTGATATCAACAAAGTTTCCTCCAATCACTCTATTAAATACTGTCAATACAATCTATGAAACATCAAGCCGGATTTGTGTGGTATTTGCAAACACAATGTGCATTCCACTCAGGAATTCCCACTCAATAGCAAAAACAAATCCAATTATCATGTTGTCTATCAAACTCAAGCTACTGATCAATTTAGTGAACAACCATCTTACAGCAGAAGAGGATGAGGTCGAGGAGGTTATGGTGGATGATGCGGTGGATACAATGGAAGAGGACATGGTCATGGTTAAGGACGGGGAAATTTTACTATTATACTTGTTAGAAAGAAGGGAACATTGCTACTAAATGTCATTTAAAAGAAAAAATTGATTTGCATTTCTACATTATGTGTGGATTGGGTGATCACTCTTAGGAAGATTTCCCTAAAATTATTGAAAAAGTTTTAAATAAAAGAAATGTCAACTTGTTGCAGTCTGTTCCAAAGAATGAGATTTTAAACTCCAAAAATATTCATGTATTCACAAGATCAGGAGAAGGAAAATATAGTAACAATCAAGGTCAGCAACTCATTTTTCCAACAAAAAACATGATGAAATATCCTGATATGCAGGAACAAAATAATACAATGTCAAAAGTTTTTGAATTATTTATGAAAGAAACTGAGCAACAACAACTCTGTAAGGATCCAATTCTAGAATAATTTCTTGAAATATTAAAGGAAGAACATTTTGTCACTCACTTGGTATAATTGTTAAATATTATGAAAAATTGCAATGAAAACAAAGAAAAAGGGAAAAACGTGCTACAATTTTCACAAGGAAATCAGTTAGAAGATCATGACCCAAAAATATACTTAGAAATAAATGGATACATGGTTAGAAAATTTTTTGTTGACTTCATCTCACAAGTAAAAATTCTTCTAAGGGAAACATGGATTAATATGGGGTGACCGAATCTTCATAGAACAACTAACTATCTTAAACTCGTTGACCAAAGATTTATTGAACCAATTGGGACATTATGACAAGTAAAAACTTCCATAATGGGTATCCTGACCAAAGTTGACTTTGAATTCATCGAATTAGTCATTGGAATTCTTTCTCACTTGACATTAGTCGACTAACCTTGGGGATGAAGAATGAAGGCAACAATATCATTGGAAAAAGATAGAATTTAATTAAAAGGTAACAATAAGAAGATTATTATTCCTCTAGAACCCTAAGAATGAAAACCTTGGGTTGAAGCTTCTAACAAAGAAGCTGAAATGAGAAAATTTTATCAAGTACTGCACAAAGAACGTGACAACGTGGAACCAAATGGCTTGGGTGAAATTCTGATGGGTTCTCCCCATTCTATCAGACAAATAATTGACATCGAGCTTTATGAATGGTAGATTAAAAATTATGAATGCAAAGCAAAAAAAATGTTGGACAATATAGGCCATCCTGACATAAAAAATATGCCCATGTTATTCCATCAAAGCAATAGCAATTGTAAAAGAAAAAAATTGTCAAGAAATTCCTTCTCTACTTCTAACAGATCTAACAAATGACTCTAGTAACAACATTTCATTTAAAGAGAGACAATCTCATGTTAATCACTGACCAAGCTATGAGATGGTCGGATACTCATTCATCTCGCCTTCAAACATGGAAAACTGGAACAACATTTTATGGAACGCTTTAGGAGGAAACATTTGTTTGCATAGGGAAATGTACCCTTTTTTAGCACCAAACAAGACCCTATTGTTCATATCCAAAGTTGTGAATAAAAATGGAGAAGAATTGGTTATAAAGATGAGTGAGTATGGACGCATATGTTTCCTGATGCTTTAGATGACCTACATAATAAATGGTACAAATTAAAATAAGCCCAAGGTCATTCACTTCAGTGGAAAGAACTAAGGGTAAATTTCATTAAGGATTTTGAGTTCAAGCTAGAGGAACCAGATTTCGAGGATGAAGTTAAGAAAATTAAGATTTTGTTGTAGAAAAATCAACCAACCGTATAAAATCAATCGATGCTTCATTAACATGTAATTATGTATCATGCACTTCGGAGGAAAAAATTACCAGTCATTTAGAAATGGAAGAAGCACCTATCATTGGCCAAAGTTTTTGTTTAAACAAAATTTACCCTGAAAATTGTAAAATAATGCAATCAATATACAATGCAATCACAAACACTCAACTAGATGGATGCAAATATTAAAATATGAGAAGTGGACATATCGAATGATGATCAATAGAAAATTTCCAACTTGGGGATTATTGGTCAAAGAAACAAATTGCAAAATTTGTTGATTTACTTAAAGAATATCAAGATTTCTTTGCTCAAGGTTATAAATACTTAAAAGGATTGGTCAAGACAATGGGAGAAATGAGAATTAACCTCATTCCGGGAGAAAAACCAATAAAGAGGAGTCCATATAAGCTTACGGTCAAGTACAAACCCATCTCACAAAATGAAACGGAGGGAATTCTTGTTTTTGCCATCATATATCCCATAGAAACATTAGAATGGGAAAGCCCCATGGTAATTCAACCAATTAATCATGACGCGATAAGAATGTGCATTTGTGTTGACTATCGATGGTTAAATAAATTAATAGTTATTGATCCATTTCCGACCCCATTTTCTAATGAGATTATTAATAGAGTCGTGGGACACAAATGTTATCCATTTATAGATGCCTTCTCAGGATACAATTAGATACCCATAGTAGAAGAAGAACGAGAGAAAACGAAATTTGTTACTGAATTTGGTTCTTTTGCATATAGAGTGATGTCATTCTGATTGAAGAATGAACCAACAATTTTCTCAAGGATCATTGTCAAAGAATTTCAAGAATATATTTATAAAACAATGGTTTTATATTTCAATGATTGGATAGTCTACATGCTACTAAAAGGTCATATTCAATGGATAGGATTAGTTCTTGAAAGATGCCGATAGATACGCTTATCTTTGAATATCAAAAAGTGCAACTTCATAACACCAATTGGAATACTATTGGGCCATGTCATCTCAAAAGATGGGTTTAAAGTAGACATGGAGAAAATCAAGATAATCTTACATCTAAAGCCTCCTCTCAATAAAAAACAAATTAAAATATTTTAAGAACAAATAAGGTATTAAAGACGATTTATTAGGCATTATTCTGATATTAAATTTTCAATCGATGAGATTTTCGAGAAAAATGTTCCTTTTATTTGGTCATATGAATGCAGCAAGTCTTTCCAATTGTTAGAAAATAAATTATTCGAAGCACCAATTATCAAGTTTCCCGACTAGTCTAAAAAATTCCATGTACATGTTGATGCATCAAGCATTGTAGTAGGAGAAATCCTACCACAAACTGATGAGGAATTAATAGACCATCCAAATGCCTACACCATTTAGAAAATCAACAAATCTAAAAGAAACTACTTGATGATGGAACGTGAAGCTCTAGAAATGATTTTTTCTTTACAAAAATTTTGACCCTATCTCTTGGAAAACCCTTTTATAATTTACACTGATCACCAAGTGTTAAAATATCTTTTAAATAAAACAGTTCATCAAGGATGAATTTGTCGATTCTTATTATTATTCCAAAATTTTGAATTCAAATTTATTGTATGACCAGGTAAAAAAAAAATCAATCCCAACCATCTATCACGACTAGAATCTCAAGAGGAACTGGCCAATATTGACGTTGATCTTCTAGATGCACATTTATTCAAAATTGAAGCATTTCCATTAGAACTCACTGAAATTGAAAAAAGTTACCTACTAGTAAGGCACCTAAGGGATTATAAAAAAAAAGAGAAAAATACTTGCAATCAAAGAAATACCATACACACTGATAAATGGACAATTATATAAGCTTGGAATTGATGAAGTACTTTGTAAATGTGCTTTGGAACTTCAAAGAGAAGCAATCGTTGACAAAGAACTCAAAGGGGGAGTCAGAAGACATTATCAAGGAGAAACAATTGCATGAAAGATAATGCAAGAAGGGCTCTGGTGGCGGACATTATTTCTTGATTCCCGACAACATGTACAAAAATGTGACATATGTCAAAGAACTAGACAACCTCTACCAAAACACCAAATACCACTGCACTTGATTGTCCCATCACTACCCTTTGAGATATGGGCAATAGACTTTGTCAACCCATTTCCTAAGAGAGCTAAGCGAACAAGTGTGAAATATATAATAACTGTAGTCAAATATTTAATGAAGTGGGGAAAAGAAAAACCTGTAGAATCATGTACTAAAGAAGTAGTAGCCAAATTTATATATGAAATCATAATAACTGAATTTGGTTGTTCCTTGGTTCTTATCAGCGATAGAGGAACACATTTCGTTAATGGTATAATTTAAGTATTAATGAATAATTTTATGATCGAAGACCAAAAGACTACTTCATATCATCCTCAAGCAAACGATGCAGCTGAGTCATTCAACAAAACACTACATAAAGGACTAATGAAAATATGCAGTATAGATAGAGATGATTGGGATGATAAAGTCCCATGATCCAATGGGCATATCGCACATCGTATAAACAATCGATGGGATCATCACCATTCAAACTTGTTTATGGACATGATGCAGTCATGTTGTTCCATTGTTTAGTAAACACACATAGTGTATCGACCATATTAAAATACAATACAAAATTACAAGTACAGAAACTCAAACAACTACGCCCACTAGAGGAAGATCGACTTTATGCCCTTTATCATCAATAAATCAACAAAGAACAACAAAAATCATGGCATGAAAGGAACTTGCAAGCTAAAAATTTTCAAGTTGGTAATTTAGTCTTATTATATGATAGTAAAGTAAAAGGAAAGCCGAAGAAACTCAAAATTTCATGGCTATGACTATTCGTTATTGAATATATTCGACCTTATAGAGCTATAAAACTAAAGACTTTATAGGGACACCTTTTCAAATCAATTACTAATGGTTCCCGACTTAAAAGATACATTTCTTAGTAATATTTAGTGTTAGGTCCCTATACTACTAGTGTAACCCCTTATTATTATTAGTACAACCCCCTTATTATATTGGTGTGCCCATGTAGTCCCCATATTGTTATTATTGTGCCCTATAGAAGCCCACTATTTTTATTATTGTGCCCTTACATTATTATTGTTATGTCGACTCTAATTATATTATGATCCCTTAGACTCCTATATATAGAAAGGAGGTCTTGTCATTTGTATCATCCAAGAATTGTTCATTTGTGGAATATAAATGAGGTTGCCCCCTTGAAGAGGCTTATTTCTAAGGCGGTGATCTATCTTTTCTATCTTTTTTCGAGCTCGTTTCCTAACATTTGGTATCAGAGCTTTGGATTCTGGGGTTTTGATGCTCCAAACAGGCCATCGTGGCATTTTATCTATAACCTTTTTTCCGTGACGTTTCAGATGCTAAAAAAAACACCCATTTGAGATGAAATCTCGCTGAACCTTGGGTCCGAATTTGAGATCTTGTCTCGCTATATTTTCGGAGATATGATCTGAGGAAGTTAGGGTTTCTGCAAGCCCCAGAATTTCATCTAAAACAGGTCATCATGGAAGTTTCGCTATAACTTGTTCACTACGAAGTTTTAGAAGCTAAAACAAAAACCCATTTGAGAAAAATGTGGTCTGAACTTTGGGTCCAAATTTTAGATCTTGTCTTACTATATTGTCGGATATATGATTTGAGAAAGTTATGGTTTTTGCAGACTCCCAAATTACATCTTAAACATGTGACCTTGGGAAAATTGTCATAAATGTCTCTCTAAGCATCAGATTGAAATTTCATAAGAAGTTATAGAAAGAGGATAGATTGTAGTTTTCAGTGTATGGTTTTCAAGTCCGAAGGTCAAAACAGTGACATGTGGCACTTCATACGAGTTCTCTCTTCTAAAAAGGTGTATAATCCAGTCATCTTGGGAGATTGTGCATAAATCTTTCTTGGAGAATCGAATTTCGATCAGACTGGTGGAATTGGAAAGAGGATGCAAAGGGCTACTATAAGTTGTGATTTGAAGATCTGAAATTATAGAGTTACAGTCATTTCAAGATCGAGCTCCTAAAATCAACAAAAGGCGATATGAGGAAGTTTGATGGCAAGGATCCAGTAAATTGGATACTACAGATGGAGAAATATTTTAATCTACATGAGGTTCAACTTTTACAAAAGGTACATATTGCATCTTTATATTTAGAACCAAATCAATTTTTATGGTATAAAGGGCTTTGTTCTCATAAAACACTTGTTACATGGTCAATTTTCAGGGAAGAAATGATAGCACATTTGAGGATACAAAGAGTAACACCTTCTTTAGCCAATTGATAAATCTCAAACAAAAGGGTTCAATGGAAGATCACATTCAAGACTTTCAAACATTGAATATAAGGGTAAATGATATTCCAAAGAAGCAAAGGATTGGTGTCTTCATAGGGACTTTAAAGGATAACATTCAACATGAGGTTTGTCTTTGGGAACTTGATTCATTAGAGAAGGCATTCAGGTTGGCAAGAAAATTTGAAAGCGAAATTATGGAAACAAGGAATCCCACCACTCACGACTATAATTATGGAAGTGTTTTTTCTCATAGACTTCCACAACCTACAAGGTTTACACGACAATAATTGCAAGAAAAAAGAGAAAAAGGACTTTGTTACAATTGTGATAACAAATAAATTAAAGGTCATAAGTGCGCTGAGAAGAAATTATTTTACATTGATTATGAAGAAGAGGAAGAAAAGGATCAAGAAACATCAAAAGAAGAGGATATACACCAAGAGCCAACCCCAGAGAAAGAAAAAATGAATCCGACCATATCCTGTAAAGCATTGGAAAGAATTACCACTCCTCAAACTCTCAAGATAGAAGGACATATTAAGAAGAAAAAGGTTCAAGAAGTGAAATATCACATCGAGAAAGAAGAAAGGAATCCAACCATATCTTGTAATGGACTGGCTCGAATTACCACTCCTCAAACTATCAAGATAGAAGGACATATCAAGAAGAAAAATGTTTAAGAAGTGAAATATCACATTGAGCATCAAGAAATGAATCCGACCATATCTTGTAATGCATTGGAAGAAATTACCACTCCTCAAACTCTCAAGATATAAGGACATATCAAGAAGAAAAAGGTTGAAGTAGTGAAAGATCACATCGAGCATCAACAACAAGTTCTCCAACTTTTAAAGGAAAATGCCACTTTGGTGCAGAATCGAATGAAACAACAGGCAGATCAACATTGCAGTGAAATAATTTTTGATGTAGGCAATTGGGTATTTTTATAGCTACATCTCAAGCAAGCTATTCATGAGAAGGAAATGTTGGCAATATTACATGCACTTAAGAAATGGTGACCTTACCTAATGGGAAGACACTTCAAGGTAAAAATTGGATCATGATAGTCTTAAATACTTTTTAGAACAAAGATTATATTTAGAAGAACAAAAAAAATGGGTCACAAATATGTTGGGTTATGACTTTGAAATCATCTACAAAAAAGGGAAGAAAAATGTTGTTGCAGATGCACTCTCAAGAAAGGATGAGGATGTGGAAGAATTATTTTGTGCTATTTCTATTATCCAACTATATTGAATAAACGAAGCAACGGATGAATGGAAGAAGGAAAAATAAGTGTGGCCACTCATTCAAAAGTTGCAGAAGATCCCAATTCAAACAATATTGCCAGAACTTGACGAGGCAGGAAAAATCATATTGGAACCTGGTGTAGTCACAGAAACAAGAACCTAAAAGCTACGAAATCGATCAATTTCAAAGTATCTCATCAAGTGGAAGAACTTACCCGCTAAAGATTCAAGATGGGAGGAAAGGAATTCTATACAGAAGCATCAAGAACTACTCAAGCATTGAGGAAAACACATTTTGAAGGAGAGGGGCATGTTAGGTCCCTATACTACTAGTGTAACGCCTTATTATTATTAGTACAACCCCCTTGTTATATTGGTGTTCCTATGTAGTCCCTATATTGTTATTATTGTGCCCCATAAAAGCCCATTATTGTTATTATTGTGCCCTTACATTATTATTGTTATGTCGACTCTAATTATATTATGACCCCTTAGACTCCTATATATAGAAAGGAGGCCTTGTCATTTGTATCATCTAGTAATTGTTCATTTGTGGAATGTAAAGGAGGTTTCCCCCTCAAAGAGGCTTATTTCTAATGCATTGATCTATCTTTTCTATCTTTTTTTGAGCTGGTTTCCTAACATTTAGCATGCGTTAGCCATAGGATTAGTAGTAAATAGGCTAAATGACTATGTGTAAAAAAATTAACTTTATAAATTAAATTATTAAAATTATTAACTATTATATTTTATTCTTATTCTTTATTTAGTAATTTACCTAAAAAAGTAGTTGTAAATCAAGCAATAAAATAATAAACATCGTGACAGTCAGATACCTAAATAAAAGCTAGCAAAATAAATGACTAACCAAGTAGGTGCAATGGAATGAGAACTCAACCTCCGTAATATTCTATGAGAAAAGTAAAGTATGGAACAACATCAACCTATGGAAGAATGAGAAACAAAACAAAGAGAAAGAATCCAACCTAAAACAAGAAGGAAACGCCCAACGAAATCAACTCATAAGTTGAGATTTGATAGACTAATGATCTAATATAGGAACTTTGACCACCCGTATAACAAAAGTTCTAGAAAACCAATTAGAAATAAGTGTCTAGCACACGACCCTCACATAGTACCACATAAAAGAAAAAAATCATAATTTAAAAATCGAAGCAGTCAAGTACGACTGTCTTTTCCTAACGCGTCACAGTCTCCATACATCCCATCATTGTCACATGTACAAAGGAAATCATCTCAAATAAGTCTGAAATTATTTACCACCCCACAAAGGAGATGGAAATCAAATGGGCACGCACCAAGTGGCGATCGACGATCAAACCAAAATATGACGAAACATTCCAATTATGGTCAAATGAGTGACAATAATTAATTCACCCTCTATAAAAATCAATGAAGGCTCGAGCTTGATAAAAATCTTGATAAAAGTGTCAATTGATGTTCCCTATGAACTTGAAGACATTTTGGACATTCCAAGTCCAATAATTTCTGATTCTAAGCTCCTGGACTACTTGCGAACTGAATAATTCTGAGACGACTTCGATATGGCCAAACATAAATCTCGGTTGGAAGATGAAGAAATTATAGTAGAAATGCAAAACAAGGAAAGATTTAATCTTGCCAGAAAAACAAAGTTAGAAAGTTGAATGCAAAACATTTTTCAAGTGAAAATTGATGAACCATCCTGGGAAAAACACTATGAATCCTTCCTAAAATGGCCAAAGTAGGAGATTAATGGAACCTGCAGAAATAATTTCTACGGAAACCATGAATTTACAACATCCTTGGTGCACCGTTAATTGCAGACCTATAGAGGATGAAGGAGGAGGTTGTGAAATACTTAGTTAGTAGATACCACAAAAGCATGCTTTGGCTCATGTAGCCGCAATCAATTTCTGTAACAACTATTTATTTAATAACAAGCCTCCCATAAATAGGGGAAAAAGTGTTGACCACAATAGATGGAACTAATTGGCTTCCATAACTTACTAGCAGAGAATCAGGGAAAAATTCTAGAGGATTGGTTATCAGTCAGGTCCAAGACTCATTCACCAAATAGGTCTACACAATCATCTCTTTATGACATACAATGAATGGTCAAACTTCTAATGTGAAACTGACAATGCTTGAGGATATCAGTGAAATAGTCAAATCTGGTAAGAAGTACAATTAGATTGATCACATAGTAAACCTTCTCAAGGAGAACTACCAAGGCAACCAAATTTCAGGTAAGGCCAACTGGTTTCCCTCTCTATTTATTTTTCTAGCTATGAAGTCTAACCCTCTAGTTGGAGAGATAGAATTCACAAAGAAATATATGCCCCTTATGTACAATTTTAGAATTTTTTTCCATAGTTGGTCAGGTAAACCCTAGTGTGTAGGATGTATTAAAGTTTTTAGAAACTTGTTGCTCCATATCTAGAACAACTCTAATAAGTGGCAAGTTCCTCAGGATGTGTAACATCCCTGGTGAAAATTCCATGTAATAAAGTTGAAAATAATAACCACGGATGAATGGGACTCTTATTCCAAGATAAATGTTGGGCAAGACATCCTAGGGGGTGTTCATTTGGTTTTTTATGGCTAAGGAAATTTCCAATGGAAATGCCTAAGGCATTAAAGAGGAAAAATGGCATTTTTGGCACATTTATTTATGAAAATAATGGAAATTAGGAGAAAAAGGAGGTGAAAGGTCATAGGTTGCATGTGAGGAGGAAGATGAAGGAAATAATGGAAAATGAAGAAAATAGAGGCCTCATTCATAAAAATGCTTCTACGGATCAATCGGTAACCTTTTATCAGTTTAGATTTAGAGTTCTCTCATTATTCTCTCTCTCTCTCTCTCTCTCATACTCTTGGATGCTTAGAGTTTTCTTGGAGCACTTTGGCATTGGAGCAAAAAAGGAAAAGAAGGCAAGAGGAAGAAAAGATCAAGCAGGGAAACACAGGATCAAGAAACTACAGTAGGCTTCATTGAGTGTATCAAATTGCATGTGTATTTCCCTTGCTAGATTTGGCATGCATGGGATTGCATGTTTTTATTTTCTACCATGGCATGGGTTTTTCCAGGTGTGAGAGCATTTTTAGCCTAGTCTTTCCTAATAGCTTTGATGAAATGGGTTTTCTCTCTATTGGGCCTAGTGATTCTGGGATGGAATGCATAGTAAATCCTGAAGCGTATGTCTCAGTGTAGGTCCTAGTGATCCCTGGATCAGACCACGGGTGCAGAATAAAGCCTGAGAGACTACGAGGCACTCAAATTTTTCATGATGTAGGTGGAGAACTCTGGTGGCATCCACATTGATTGGTGTTTTTGATGTGTTCTATGATTCCCACATTCATGCTTGGAATATGGAATGGGGCTAATTTGTTGAAGAGAGACTTGGCTCAACCAATCTATGGTCGGGTGGAATGTGGTAGTCCCATCTTTGGTCAGTTCATTGCATTGATTAATGAGAAATTCATTCCATTGATTTTCATGTGTAAATGTACTAGTGTACATATGGGTTTTGATGGATGATATATTTATTGTAATTATGTTCCTATTATGATGGTTATATGTTCATTTTATGGCAGCAACTATGTTTGGCCCTCAACATGTTTTTACTTTTATTTGAATGGATATTGTGTCTATGACCTAATAAGTGATAAGGAAACATATGGCATGAGGAAACAATGGTTCATGGCGATACTCAGATAAATAAGAGATCCCTACACTTAACTTTATTGTTTACACCTGTTAGTTACATGTCGATGATATGTTTGATGAAATGCTTGTCATGGCTAGTAGGGGTTTGGTTAAGGCCTTGATCAACTCTTCACTTTTGCATCATTGCTTCCATGTACTTTAGTTAATTTTAAGCTTTCATTCCATTCTAGACAGTGGCCTAGGTTCTACACCTGAAAAAGTGGCTCAAATCCTGGAGTCGCTGGCACAAAATTAGCAAGTTTGGACCATAGTCACTGGTAGGCAGGTCTATGAGAGCGAATATGGGTCTCTGGTTGCTCCCTTTCCCATAGCATGAGAGATATTGCGCCTTAAATTGTCTAGAAAAAAAGTGGGACCCTGGGACATGTTTGAGTGCATGACTTGTTCCTTGAGGGTTTTGTTGATGGTGTTGGATATTTTTATGTGATGTTCCATTGATTGCACTTCCTTAAGGTCACCTAGGAGGTTGAATCTAGTCATAGTAGCATCTCATCGCATGTTTATCCCAGTTGGCATGCTAACTTGGGTGGATGTGGGAGGAGGGTGTTACAAAGTGGTATCAGAGCATGGTTCAACTCTCGGACTGAATAGGTTGAATGTGTGTTGGCCATGCATGCATGTCAGTTGCATGTGTGTCTCTCACACTCATATACTTGTTGCATTTGCTTGATGATGGATTAGTGTTGTAGTACAGTTATCATGGAGAATTTGATGTTTATTTCATGAAGAGCAATTGACATGGGTATGTGCCTAACTGTATATGGTTATTTGTCACATACATGTTGATTTTATATCACCTACTTACATCCTCGTATGTTAGGTTACATTTTGAATATTTTGATTACATGCATCATTCTTGTAGATTGGTTGCAAGAACTAATCTATTATGTTTTAATACATGCGGTTATGCATATTTGTAGTTGGTTAGGCATTGGTTATGCATATTGTCAGCTGCATGTAGCAATGTGTCCAATGGGGTAATGGTTGTTGTTATGCATAAGTTCATAGCATGCATTGTTTATATGGCCTTGCATTGATGGTTGGATCCTAGTTAGAGTGATGTTTATGTGTTGATTCATTTATTTGTGCATGTCTATACGCTGTTATGATTATGTTATACATGTATCACGTTGATTTGGTGATCTTGCAGACAAGGTATCCTCCCCAAGCTATAATAAGGTATGTCAATTTATTGTGATTTGGTTTATCTGACATATTATGCATTACAGGAAGAAAGAGATCAAATGGCTAGCGAGGTGGTAGACTACGTAGAATATCCCTATGCATCAGAAGAGCAATTTGGTGTGGGGCATACATCTGATTTGGATGATACACTGAGGAGATTGAAGGAAGAGATAATGAGTTGTAAAGCACATAATGATTGGATCGTACAAGCACAAGAGAAGCAAGCGGAGGTTAACGCTATACTTCTTTAGATTTTGTTAGACTTGCAGCAATAAGGGCCACTTCAGATCATCCATGCTCACGAGGATGGGACTAATGGATCATATGGAAGTAGATCTCCTGCTAGACACAAGTCAGATAGATATGACATGGTGAGAGATGGAAGGTTGTTGGACACTACGGAAAGGAGGGGAGATGAATATAGGTATTATTCTAGTTCTGGTTCTAATAGACATCATGATCACCGTCAATATCATCCTTACAGGAGGAATGATAGGGGGTGCTGTCCAGATGAATTCAAGAAAGAGAAACTACCCACTTTTGATGCATATGTGAAGGAGTTGGAAGATACAGAGGCTTGGATACTTGGCATGAAAATTTTTTTGAGTTGCATAAGTACACAGATAACATGAAGGGATGGATAGCTATCTTTAGCTTGAAAGGTAAAGCAAACATCTAGTGGGAAGATGTTAAGAGGGTTAGAGACATTAGGACATATGACTTGAGTTGGTGAGAATTCAAGAGGCTTTTCGGGAATAAGTACTTGTTAGAAAGGTACTACAATAGCAAGGCGAAATAATTGTATGAGTTAAAGATGGGGTCAATGACAGACAAATAGTATACAACCAAGTTTCTTGAGTTATTGAGGTATGTGTTGTACCTTACTAATGAGAAGGATAAAATTATGAGATTTGTTAGTGATTTTCCATTAGTGTTTGGAGATGGGATTGAGTATGATGAGCTTCGGTCACTTAAGGAAGTCATTGGGAAACTGCAGCATTGATATGAGCAATCAAAGTGTAAGAATGAATCTCATCATGGATGGAAAGGAAAAGACAAAGGTAGAAGTAAATGGTAGCCTAAGAGGGCAAGGCCTCAACATGTAGATGGGAAAGAAAATGTGGCACTGCAAAAGAAATTTAATGCAGCTAGACAAGGACATGGGCCACAACAAGAGCAACAACTTAGAGATGAGGGCACTGGTCGGTTGGAGTGTTGGACATGTGGTGAGGAGCACCTTATGAGATATTGTCTGCAACATCAGGGTGGAAGGCCTAAAATATACAGTGCATAGGAAGCGCAAACCATTGGGGATGTTGGTTAGAGTATTCCACGTATATATGCAGTAATGGACAATGGGCAAGCAGAACACTAGGCATCTATAATTGAGATGGATGGTAAGATTTGTGATCAAGTTATTTCTATTTTTATTGAGCCTAGCTCTAATTATAGCTATGTTAGTCCTAAATTTGTGGATAGATGTGGGTTGAATAAGGAGTTAGATGCAGACTCTTGGTTAGTGCAATTGGCTATAGGTACAAAGAAGTGAGTTCATCATTGGGTAAGAGCTTGTGCATTTCATTTGAATGGTATGCTTACAACAACACATTTGAATTTATTACCATTGGGTTCATACAATATTTCGTTGGGCATGGATTGGTTGTATCTACATAGAACCAAGGTTGGATATTATGACAAAGCTACTGAGTGTGTTGATGACAATGGAGAACCAAGAGTCTTGCAAGGTAAGAAGAAAAACACATTATTTAGGATGGTGAAAGCTATACAAGCAAAGCGTAGCCACAGGAAAGGGTGCAATCTATTTTCAGTACACATTTCTAGTGATAAGGGTAACGAGGTTGAGGATGCAGATGTGTTAAATAGGTACCCAATGTTCCATCAGTTTATGGATGTATTTCCTGAGGACATTACAGAGTTGCCACCTAATAGGGAGGTAGATTTTTCTATTGAGCTGGTGTCAGGGATAGCTCCAGCATCAAAAGCACCTTATAGGATGAGCACACCTGAGTTGGTTGAGTTAAAATTGTAGCTGAAGGAAATGTTGGACAAGGGATACATTAGGCCAAGTGTAATGCCTTGGGGTGCACTGGTCTTGTTTGTAAGGAAGAAAGATGGTACTTTCAAATTATGCATTGATTACAGGCAGTTGAACAAAGTGACTGTCAAGAATAGGTATCCTTTGCTGAGGATTGGTGACTTGTTTGACAGCTGAAGGGAGTAGCAATGTTCTCGAAGATTGACTTGAGATCCAGATACCATTAGATACACACCAAAGAGGAGGACATTTACAAGATTGTGTTCAGGACCAGGTATATGCATTATGAGTTTGTTGTTTTTCCATTTGGCTTAACAAATGCTCTAGGTACATTCATGTGTTTCATTAGTAGTGTGTTGCATCCATATTTAGATAAGTTTTTTATTGTGTTCATTGATGATATACCAGTATATTCTAAAAATGAGGAAGAACATGTCGAGCACTTAGCAGCAATACTGAGGTTGTTGGGAGAGCATCAGTTGTATGATAATCTCAACAAATGTATCTTCTTTCAGACTAAGGTACACTACTTGGGACATGTTGTCTCCAAGGAGGGCATTGCAGTAGATCTAGAGAAGATAAGGGCCATCATGGAGTGGTTATCTCCTAAGGTTGTGGATGAGGTGATATCTTTCATGGGTCTGGCAGACTATTATAGGAGGGTCATCAGGAACTTTGCACAAATTGCTTATCTCATTACATCATTGTAGAGGAAAGGTAAGAAGTTCGAATAAACCGAAGAGTGTGAGGCTAGCTTCGAGTAGCTCAAGTAGTTGTTGACACATGGACCAGTGCTACAAACTGCATATCCAAACAAAGAGTTCATAGTATGTACATATGCTTGCAAGAGAGGACTTGGTGGAGTCCTTATGTAGGATGGATGGGTGGTATGTTGTGAGTCCTGGAAATTGAACAAGCATGAGAAGAACTACTCGATGCATGATCTTGAACTAATAGTGGTTATACATGCACTAAAAATGTGGAGGCACTATCTTCTTGGCAGGCGGTTTGTGTTTATGAGTGATCACACTAGGTTGAGGTATTTGTTTGACCAGCCAAATCTGAATGCTAGGAAGGCTAGATGGTTGGCCATGATCAGTGATTTTGACTTCGAGATCAAGTACATCAAGGGTAAAGAGAATAAGGTGGTAGATGCTCTCAACAGATGGCTACATGTACATCACTTGGTAGCTATGAGCTCCTATGAGACAGACTTATAGGACAAGATATTATGGACAAGATAACAAGATGTCAGATATATGGAGATTGTGCACAAGTTGTAGCAGGGTAATGGTACAAGTACAAGTGATAGTACATGTACATGTATAGGTGATGGCATAGGTACAGGTACAAGTAGTGGTATAGGTACAGGTGTAGGTGCATAGGACTTGGATTATTGTCTTACAGCAGATGGATTGATCGGGTTCCTAGATAGGATATATGTACCTGATAGTAATTAACTCAAGAAGTTTATCTTGAGGGGATTTCATGCGAAACCTTATTCAGGTCACCCAGGTTATCATAAGACACTCATAACGGTGAAGAGATATTACTATTGGCTAAATTTGAAGAGGGATGTAGCAGAGTTTGTAGCTAGATGTTTCAACTTTCAGTGAGTGAAAGTAGAGTGCAAACATCCAGGTGGACTTCTACACCCGATCGCTATTCCTGAGTGGAAATGGGAGGTCATTTCCATGGATTTCATCACAGGTTTTCCAAAGACAGTGATGAAAAATGATTCCATCATGGTCATTGTGGACAAGTTAACAAAGGTTTCACTCTTTGTTTCAGTGAAGTCTACGTTCTCAGATAGTGACGTGGCAGAGGTGTTCATTTGGGATGTGGTTAGACTACATGGTGTCCCAAAGCCAATTGTGTCAGACAGGGAATCCACTTCCAAGTTTTGGAAGGAGTTATTTGGAGGTTTGGAATGGATTTGGCCTTCATCGCAACTTATCATCCATAGACGAATGGATAGACAAAGAGGGTCAACAGGATCTTGGAGGACATGTTGAGGATGTATGTGATGCATCAACAGGGGAAGTGGGAATAATATATCCCTTTGGTCAAGTTTTCATACAACAACGGTCATCAGCAGTTCCTAAGGATGAGTCCTTTTGAGGAATTATAGGGGAAACGTTGTAACACTCTCATTAGTTGCAGTGATCCGGTTAGCAAAGTATTGAGTGGACCAAATATGTTGGAAAACATGGAACAGGAGATGCAGGTGATCAAGAATAATCTCAAGGTAGCACATGATGGACAAAAGAGTTATGCAGATAGGAATAGGTTGTTTAAGGAGTTCCAGGTTGGGGAACAGGTGTACTTGCACATCAAACTGAAGAAGAGGTCCTTGCGGATTATCTCATGTGCCAAGCTAGCATCATGGTTTTTTGGACTCTTCAGTATCATTGAGAGGATTGGGCCATGATGTTTTCCATGTATCTTTTCTTAAGAAGTATGTTAAGGATGTTGATCATGTGGTTGACTGGTTTGTATTACAGGTGGAACCAGATGGTAGAATTTAGTCAGAGCCTCATTGTATATTGTAGAAAAAGATGCTCATGCTCGAGAACCAAGAAATAGAGCAAGTTAAAGTGCAATGGAAGCACTTTGGACTCGATGAAGCTACATGGGAAATGACATATCAAATGCGAGCTATGTATCCTTCCTTATTTTCCAGCTGAGGCAAAGTAGCCTTGATATGGTGGTTTGGTAGTTTCTTTATGGTGGGTTATTATTTGCTTATGATGGCTTGGTGTATGCTTTATGGTGGTTTAATATTTTCTTTATGTTGATTTAGTATATGCTTTATGGTGATCGATATATGCTTTATGTTGGTTGATACATGCAATATGATGTTTTGATATAGGCCTTATGGTGTTTTGATACATGATATATGATGTTAGTATATGTTTGATATATGTTTGACATATGATTTGGCATATGTTTATGTATATATATAGTTTTGATGATGTTGCTATATGTACACCCGTGTATGGATGTAAATACTGTAACGAGCTATGTTATAAAGCTCCACTATGTGGTATGGGTGTCATGTCATTATGGTTATGTTATCATATTATTATGCTATCATGTGGTTATGTTATCATGATGTTATGATGTTATGTGAATTGGCACTCAGAAGAATGATCATTGTAAATATCGTAATGAGCTGTGATATAAAGCTCCACTATGTGGTATGTTGTCATATTGTCATGATGTTTTTTTCTCTTTAGCAAATATTTCATTGTAAATACTATTTCGAATTGTGTTATAAAGAATCATGAGTAGTATTTCCTCTTTCAGCAAGTTGATGAGGTATATGAGTGATTGAACACCAAGGATAGTGTCCTCCAAGGGGGAGGGTTTTGTAAAAACCCTAGTGAAAATTCCATGTATTAAAGTTAAAAACAATAACCAAAGATGAATGGGACACTTATTCCAAGATGAATGTTGGGAAAAACATCCTAGGGGGTGTTCTTTTGGTTGATTATGTCCAAGGAAATGGCTAAGGCATTAAAGAGGTAAAATGGCATTTTTGGCACATTTATTTATGAAAATAATGGAAATTAGTTGAAAAAGGAGATGAAAGGTCACAGGTTGCATGTGAGGAGGAAAATGAATGAAAATAATGGAAAATGAAGAAAATAGAGGCCTCATTCATAAAAAGGCTTATGAGGATCAGTTGGTAACCTTTTGTCAGTTTAGCTTTGGAGCTCTCTCATTATTCTCTTTCTCTCTCTCATACTCTTGGACACTTAGAGTTTCCTTGGAGCACTTTGGCATTGGATCAAGAAAGGAAAAGAAGGCAAGAGGAAGAAAAGATAAAGTAGGGAAATATAGGATCAAGAAGCTATATCAGGCTTCATTGTAGGTATCAAATTACATGTGCATTTTCCTTGCTAGATTTTCCATCCATGGGATTGCATGTTTTATTTTCTAACATGGCATGGGTTTTTTCTAGGTATGACAATATTTTTAGCCTAGCCTTTCCATTTCCTAATAGCTTTGATGAGATGGGTTCTCTCATGTGGGTTGTGTGGGATGGCCAGATTGGATTCGAAGCTGAGTGGGGTGGATCTCCAAATTGACAAACACATGGTGGTAGTGCTTGATGGGCCTCTAAATTAGACATAGATTAAGGCCCATGCCTCTAAATTAAACATAATTTAAGGCCTATGACCATCCTTCAGCACATTAAACCTCTCTTTTTGCATTAGATAATTTATTTTTAAATTTAATATATTCATTAGGAAGGTTTATGAATAATTTCACATTTGTGCCTAATATTATTTATTTTTGTGGAATATTATGATAATATTGGGCAGATTATGAAGATTTGGAGGAGGAGATAATTTAGGGACTTGCTCCCTACTATAGGAGGATCACTATTAAATAATAAATCAACAAGATATTATGGAATTATGGCACAGACCGTGGAACTCCAACGATTGAGAAAATCTAGGAATGTGTTTCATGCCATTTAATGCAGATTCCTAGTATTGGGGACCAGATCCACTAATCAAGGGATTTTGGTGGGGAAAGCTTCCTCCATTCATGCGGAATGATTCATAATCATTTTTTATAAGTACGAAGTCTAATTTTCCTCTAGGATGAGATTTTAATTAGTGTTCTTGTGGAGAGAAATCGTATTTCTGCAACTCGATTGTATTTTCTTGTAGGGATGTAATTGTATTGATGGAAATAATGAAGATTAGTGTCATGTTCAACTTCTAAATCTTTTTCTCCTCCATGTGTCTCTGATTTTCCTTAGGCTTTGCCATACTAGGAGCCTTAGAGCCCTTTTGTATCATTTTGTTTCCTTCTTTTCACTTCTTGTTCACATGCATCTCTTGTTTTAATTTCTTTCTATTTCGACATTTAGTATTAATGATTTCTTGTTGTAGGATTGGGTTAAATGGTTTATGTAAGTTCTTTTGCAGGATCACAAGCACCACTTAATCCTTGGAAAATATTTGGAAGGTCATAGTAATCATTTAGCTACTTGGATTAGTCTTCTTATTTCCAAATCTAGATTTCTGGAACTCCTTTGTGGCAACTAGTAGTAAATTTATGCCATTTTCTAGAGCATGCTAACAAGCTTCAATCGAGTTGGTTCCGCTTGCATTAAATCAAAAAAAAAATCTAGTTCCTAAAAAAATTACCCCATTGCATTTTCACTTGATTAGGCTAGACATTTTATAGATTTACTAGCTCACTAGTTCTCGAATTTCTAGATTTTCGACTAGTAATTGTTCTGCTATTTTTTAGCATGGGTTAATAGAGGTATTTTTGAGTGATTCCACTTGGAATGGCGACCTAAGACATCCTAGTCAATAAAAAAAAATTGTCGCATCCAATTCAGATTTTACTTTCTTGGTCATTCGATGAATTATAATTTCTTATAGTAAATTTGTAACATCCTATAGTAAAATAGGGGATCCTGTAGGAGAACTAGGGGATCCTGTAGGAGAACTAGTACATCTTGTAGGAAATCCTGTAGTGGCCTATTTTGATCCCGAATTGAGAAAAATCATCATTGAAGCTGGGATTAGGCCCCTACTTGACCTCCAAGCCATCAAGATCCTTGTACCCCTCTTCCTCCACACCTATCTCCCCTGCCAAAGATCAAGGAAAGATTAGCATTTGCATTTATAAAGCAAAAATATTTAAAAAATGAGTTCTTTTATATTTACACATGAACACAATAGTTAGTACTATCTAGATCAGATTTCATACTTAGATTATTTAAAAAATCACATGTAACAAATAGGGTTAAAATAGGGCTCTTTTTCAAGAAAAGTGTGTTAATAAGTAGATATAGGATTTCATGTTACTTTACAAGCATTTTTAAATTCAGTCTTTCATTCCTGCAAATAGGCAACATTCCTTTTATTTCATGGCAACAAAGGAAGGACACATTGTATGTTGCACATATACTGCCGATACCTCTCAAGTTTGTACGAACCCCAAGTTGATAATTAAAGTCAGTAGCCTTGGGAGTTGAAGCATTCGTGTTGCAATATCGAGGCTCATCACTTTTTAGCGTTGTTGTTGGGGAGGTGTCAAAGTATGCATTGTTTTCTTCCCTAGTTGATTCATCTCTTTTTACTTTGTGAAAAAAACAAAAAATATTTGCATTAGGCATATTTAATTTCAAAAGTAGAAAACTACATTGCATTATAGTTTTTATTCAATCATAAAAACAAAAAATATCCAACACCAACCCACGCCCCCATTTGATTGCGAGGTGCAGTAAGAGCCACATCACCATTCACTTTTGTAGGTAGAAGAAGAATATGGCAAAGAATGTAGAAGAAATGGATGGAGATGATGACAAAGAGGAAGATCCTCTGGGATTTCCCATTCAAGATACTAATGGTAGTGTGCACATGAAGAACATCCCTCCATATTTTCTTCCAAAATTTCATGGTCTAAGGTGAGAGGATCCAGAAACCTTTCTCTTTGAATTTGAAATTGTTTGTATATATTATGGTTACTTATTAAAATCTCAAAAACTGATATTGTTTCCGACAACATTGAAGGATAGAGCTCTTAAATGGTTCATGAGTTTAGGGACTAACTCAATAAGATCATGGAATGATATGAAAAATATATTTCTAGAAAAATATAAAGATCATGATCTTAAGGAAGAAATCTTTATAATGAATCAAAGTGAATATGAGAGCCTTGAGGATCTAATAGAGAGGTTCATGTATAATGTTAAGAGGGAAAAACTACATCCCTTAGGATCCAACACACTAAAAACCCTCTTACTTAGAACAATTAGGGATGAATGGATTAATCTCTTTGATATTATGAGTAGAGGTGATGTATACCAATTATCATTTGAAGAAATTTGTGAAACCTGCAAACACATATCAAGAGGAAGGGCAAGAGTAGGTAAATCAAAATCAATATCGGTAAGTCAAGCTAAAATTGGAAATTTGCTTGATAACATTAAAACATAAATTCTTAGCAATCTAAGCGAACAAGTAGAAATGTTAAGAATACAAAATGAGAAATAATAAGATGTTGATATTCGTGTTGTCCATGTAGAATCTTGGAGGTCACTTGTTCATTTGGCAAGAGACCCCAGGGGTTCCAAGCTAGACTTCTATAGAGTTAGAAGAAGCTTGATTCTTTGATGGAAGAAGAGAAAATCTATTCTAAGAGAGCTACTCTACTACGGTAATGAAGAAAACAAAATGTAATGCTAAATCACACCATATCCTAATTAACCATTTAAACAGCTAAACTAAGAAGAATTGCTAAATCAACACTAACCTAATGCTGCTATCTAAGTTACAGAAGTAAAGAGAATCAAACCAAACTAATGTGTAAGCAAGGAATCTAAACTAAGTCTATTTTCATGGTTTTGGTGTTTTGGTAAAATCAAGCATGCAAGGAGTCAAGTGGAAGAGCAAGCAAAGATTGAAATCAATGAAAGGAGGATGTAATGAAGCAGAAGTGCATAGGAACCATTGGATCGATCAGGAACAATATTAATGGGAGATGAGCAGCAGAGATCTTATCGCAGAAGATTACGTGAATAGATGGATGAATAAGAGTGACGGAAGATGAATGGAAGAGATCTTACCACGGGAGGCTAAGTGAATAGATGGATGAAAAGGACTAATGAAAGATGAGTGGCAGAGATCTTATTGCGGGAGGTTAAGTCAAGATATGGACAAATAGGACTAATCGGAAGAGGAATGGTGGAGATATTATCGTGGGAGGTTAATTCAAGAGATGGATGATCAGGACTAATCAGATGATGAATGGCAGAGATCTTATTGCAGGCAATTTAGTGAATAGATGAACGAATAGGACTAACAGAAGATGAGCGGTGGAGATCTTATCATATAGGTTAAGTGAATAGATGGATGAACAGGGCTAAACGAGAGATGAATAGCAGAGATCTTATCATGGAGATGAAGTGAATAGATGGGTGGATCACATCAACTCACGTGGTGGTAGAAGGGTAAACAAATTGTGCGAAATGATACAGCGGGTTTCCGTAGGCAGTAAGCAGTTTGTCGTGCGCTCTTAAAGTTGTAAGTGGAATTCCAAAATTTTACGCGATTAGCCTAACTGGGTAACATGTAGCACAAGAAAAGCACTTTTCTCGCATGCTCTCGGGCAGATATTGGTCTTGCAAGAATTCGCAATAGCCGTTGGATCAAGCTAGATAGAATGGTAGTGGAGATTTGGAGTGCATAAAGTATTGAGATGACATGATAGCCATTGGATCAAGCTAGACATATCAATGGTGGAGATTTGGAGCACAGAAATTCAAACATTGAAATGAATTGGATGGTGATTAGTCAAGTTTGTTGTGGATCGGACGGTAAGGAGATCTATGGGTATAATCCACTTAAGACATGATTTATTGGCTCTTTCTTAAGCATTTATTGCTGAAGGAAATGATAATAGGAGTGAGATCTATTACAGAAAGAGAGTGATTCAAGATGATAATGATGAATGAACCAAGTACTAAATCAAGACAACAAACTCCAAAGCTCATGCGATAACTAGAAATCTGAAACATAAACAATATACTCTACACCGTTGTAATGAAAATGCAGTTACTTAAGAAAATGAACGATTAAACCATGAATCTATGCACTATACTGCTGCAATGGAAATGCAGCTACTTAAGCAAATGAATGATTAAACCATGAATCTATGTGCTACCCTGTTGTAATGGAAATGCAGCTACTTAAGAAAATGAACGATTAAACCATGAATCTACGCTAACATACATGTACAATAAAGAGAAGCATTAGTTGCTAGGGTTGGGCCCTAACCCAAGAGCTTCAGCCCTCTGAGTTAACTCAATGCTGGCTCGAAACAAAACTCATTCTTATTATCTAAACAATAGATTACATAAAAAATTGTCACAAGTCTTGCAGCTCGAAAATAAAGTAGAGTTTTACACTTAAAAGTCCGAATCAAAAGTCTAAATCCTATTGAGGTCCTAGGCCTCTCTACTTATATGACTGAAGTCTCCAACAACTTCCTTAAAATTAAGGAGGCTCAGCTCCCAAACTAGAGATAAACTGGTGCTTTGACTTCCACTTGCTCGACTGCCTTCTAGTCCTCATGATTTGGCTGGCTGCACTTTCAGTTGATGAAGGAATATTCAAATGGAGGGGTAGTAAATGAGAAGGATTTCCCTCCTATAATTCCTCTCCCTTGTCCCATTATAGTTTTGACTAAGGTATTTTCTAAAATTCCTTGATTTTATCCTTTAATCCTACATTACATGCACATTAGACCACAAAGAAAAATATCCAACTCTAAACAAAGCAATAAGTTGTGAGAATAGTTGGTTTGACTAAGCTAGGAGGTGAATTAAGGCCCATATAATTACCCAATGATGAGGCTCATCACGTATACATCATTTTGGCTATCATCTTGATGTGCACATGGCTCCATTGGAAGTATTCTTATACTTGAAAGTGGTTTTGTTTTTCAAGTAGGGTAGGGTATTAAAAAAATGAAAAATAAGAGAAAATAAAAATAAAAATCTCAGGCAAAAACCTCCTTGTAGGTGCCTCATATTGGCTCATTGATTGAAAACCTACATGAGGCGGTCAATGGGTTGGAAAAACAATAGAAAAAAGAAAAGATCCTAGGTGAAAACCTCCTTTGAGGCACCTAGGAAGACCTACTAGTTGAAAACCTCCTTGAAGTGGCTAGTCGGCCTAGAAGGGAAAAAAAGAAAAAAGAAAAAATCATTGCTCCATGTATCTTTTTGATGAATGTAGGTGCTCTCCAACATCTACAAAGAACAAAAACAAGTTGCCACCAAAGAAAGAAAAAATAGGTCAAACCTAGTCAAAAGAAGTCAAATTTTGACTATCTCCTCCTTTGCTCAAATGCTCCAACAATGCCAAGGCCATGCCAATCCATCACCCTCATCTATTTCCACCATCCATCCATCATTCTCAATCTTTTCCCATTTAGTTTGCTTTCTGTCCTAAAAAACTACAGGGAGGCTTTGTTTTACTACAGGAAACAAAAATACATAGAGCAGAAATTTGTTTTTTCCATAACTTGAAAACCATGCATCTGATTTCCAAGATGTTTTATGGGGAGATGTATATGAGTGATGGTAATATGCTCAAGCAATTTCAACAAATTCCAGTGCACAGGTTTAGAGAAATTAGCCTCCATCACCTACAACCAGTTTTGCATTTTCTCAATATCCATGCATCCATTTAAAAATTTGTTTATGGGGAGATTTATATTGTTGGTATTATGATACAGGTATGAATCAAGTGTTGTCCTTGATGGAAACTCACTCAGATAACAGATCACAGTTCAGACTCAGAGAATGAAGAAAGAAAGGTATACATAGGTTCACTATATACCAAGTCACGTATATACGCAGGTTCACTATATACCAAGTAGTGTATACACGCAGGTTAACTATATACAAAGCCATGTATAACATACACATGTACTTTCATAGAAGGAAAGGTGTGTACATGTCAGAAAACTAAGTTTTGGTCCGTGGTATTTGGTCCATGGTATTTGGTCTGAGGTATTGACCCCAGGTATTGGGTCCAAGGTATTGGTCCTACGTGGTTTTGGACCATGGTATTAAGAGAGGCCTAAACCTATATAAGGAGAAGAATATCATTAGGCCAAATTGCAATTGTGCAAAATCTGAATATTTGATGAAGTGTGAGATCTAGTATGTTGGTTATGGGTTTGTGATGCTTTGCTTGACCTGAACCAAGGATGCACCTATGTGGTTGATGATGGATGATGGATCGCGATCATAAGGCTTGGAATGTATTATCATTATGTGGTTTGATCATGGATAGAATAGATCTAAATTATTGACACATGTTTTATTGTATAAATGTTTTGATCTGGGTATGACTGATGTCTAGTATAGTTGCAAAGTTTTGAGTTAACATTTGCAGATGTGTATGCGGGTTCACTTTGGTAAAAGCACATATACACGCAAGTTCGGCTCATCAAAATCATGTACATTGTTTGAAGTATGATATTTGAAGTTGCAGATTGGATATGGTTGTTGTTGCAGGGTTTTGGGTTCTGCTCTATGTTCTGGTGACTGTGTTTTGATGACAGGGTTTCAGTGATTTAGAGTTGGGTGATTGGTTGATGCAATAGTTGTATTGTAGTGGTGATTGATTTTGAGATACAATGTTGTGGATGGGTCCAGTATGAAATTGGATGAAACGTGGCCTTGACATTATGGTGTTGTGATGAAACAAGAAGGTCGTAGCCTTCAGTATTCTGGCACCTATGTACTAGTAAACGGATTGGCTCGTACAAGAGCCAGGGGGTTGTAGCTCCCTTCCAGTAGAAGCTGGAGAACAAGAGAAGCTTGTAGCCTCCTGTAGGTGGGTGCCTGCATACTGGTATGAGTCTACACTAGTACAAGATTGTAAAAAGGTTTTTCTTATCTTAAAGAAAACAACAGCAGGTGGTTTTTGTCTCGCATTGGGTTTCCACCTTATATCATGGTGTTCATGTGTGCTTCTTATGTGTGATGATCTGTTCTGTTTTACGGCACCTGTTTACTGTTCATATGGTTAATGACATTTTGATGCACTAAATAAATATCAACATATAATGGATTAACGAAATCATAAGTTTATTGTATATATGCTAGTTGCATTAAACACAGTTGTGTGTATACACGAGTTCCCTTAACTAAAGTAGTGTATATGAATCTAAGTATGGAAATGAAAAAGTTAGTGATTTGCTAATACTGATTCACCTCCCCCCCCCAAGTATTATTTCCAACAATTGGAATCAGAGAAGGTCCTTTGGTAGAGGCTTGATCGCTTGAAGGAGATCCGTAGAATAATGAGAAAGAAGCTAAAGAAGAAAGCGCCTAAGAAGAAGAAGACATCTCAAAGGAACTATGAGTGTGGGAGAATCGATTGAGGAATATGTGGAAGCAACACTTCAGATTCAGAATCAGCTCAGAATGAAGAAGAAAAAGAACTATCAGGTATGAATTTGTTAGCTCTGGTGATATATTTCTCCATCCATTTGAAGATGATGAAAGTGATAGCGAAACAACTGAATTTTCTCTTATGGGTGAGGAAGAAAGATATCAAATAGAGGCAGAATTTAAAAGGCTTATGAACAAAATTAGAGCTCAACAAGATCTATTGGACAAAAGGCAATGTGCCTCCAAAGAAGAAGCTACCAAACTAAAAGCTCTACTAGAGGAAGGAAACAAGGTAAGGAAGATATTCAAGGAAAAGGAAGATCAATGTCAAAAGCTATAGGATGAAGTGACATCATTAAGAAATGAAGTAAATGAAAGGAGCACAACAATCAAGAAACTCAGAGATAGATCCAGTTACTATGAAAGTCTTGAAGCTAAGATCCTCTCGTTAAAAGAATATCTTGAAGAATCAAATAAGAAGAATAATGAACTACTCCAAGCTCTTGAAAAACAAGAAAACGAAGTTCTTGAATTAAGAGATCAGTTGGAAGAAGGAAGAAAAGATGAAGGAATCATGAAGAAGCAATATCTTGAAAAGGAAGAGCAACATCAGGTTGAGCTAAATATTCTAAAAGATAAATTAGAAGAAAAGGATAAGCTCTTACCATTTCAAGATAATACTAAGATCTTGGATGATATTCTTAGTAGTCAAGGGTCTCCTGCTATCAAAATTGGTCTTGATTTTCATGAATCTGTTGAAGGTGAATCTAATTCACAAAGTAAGACAAGGAACTCTAATTCAAAATCTCAAATGCTCAACAAGGAGATGAGAGGTCAATCCCATCAACAACCAAGGAAAGAAATTCTTCAAAGAAAATATTTTACTCCTAATTATGGAAGTGATAGTCGGTTATTTCCTTCGATGAATAATGTTGAATGTTGAGTATGTCATAATTTTGGACATGTTGCAGCAAGGTGAAGAAGTAGAATGGTTCAATACCATCACACAGAAAGATCGTCACATTCTAAGTACTTTAAGGGATATTGTTTTTCTTGCAATATGTTTGGTCACAAAGTTGTTGATCGCTATAGAAGGAATATGAAACATGTAAGATGTTATGCATGTAACAAGCTTGGACATATAACAAAGGAATGCAGGAACAAAGTATGGGCACCATACCAAATGGAGAAAACATCATCACAATCGAAGATGTGGAAGAAAAAGGAAGTACAGTCAGAAAGATGTCGCATAGCAAAGTATACAAACATGACAGACTCAGAGGGAGCTGAAAGTGTGGAACCTCAATGTTCTAAATCTCATACGCAAGTTTCATGAAGACGAGTCACATGTATACGTGAGTTCGAAGCTACACAGTCACATATATGTTGAAAATCAGTGGGACAGACTCAAGAAAAAGGGTTTGATATGGTTTAGTCAATTATTTTCTCTGTTTGATGATGGTTACAATCTGCTGATGATGTGTGGAAATGTGTTGGTACTCATTAGATGTTGTTTGGAAGTGCTTTTCATCCTAACTTGATGATGATGATGCCATGATACTTCTTGTTGATATATGCATGATCAAATCTGACAGTGAACATATGGCATAGGTTCAGGGGAGCATATGATGCAAATAATGCATTGTTGGCATTATTGTTAGAAGTCTTTGGTGATAATGCTCATGTGGCTAAATGATACATTTTTCTGGTTAGTCAAGAGAATGGTATTGCAGGTTACAGGTTGCTGATATTGATGAGAGATTCTTATGGTGCAGATCATATGATGTATGATAGTTGATGCTGACTATCATGGTCTTGTTTAGGTCGTTGGTATTTGTTAAAAATGTCATGCATTTCTTTAAAAGACCCATGAGTCATATGATGTAATTTGTACCCCCACTATGCATGGGAAGGATGATGTAATAATTTCTATCTCAGTCATGTATAAACATTTGGTATATACCCACTTGGTTGGGTGGATGAGTCAAAATGGTGCATCCCCACTTGGTTGGGAGATTGATGTATGTATGAGTCATTGGTGATAGGAAGGTCATACTCACGTAGTTGAGTTGTAGATTCATGTTATTATTTAATATCTTTGTAGACTCTGCACGTGCTCAAGGGGAGCATGAACAGATTGGTACATCTTGGCATGTACAAAAGGGGGAGTTTGATCAGAGAATTCAAAATGTGCTCAGAGGGAGCATGGATGGATTGGTACATCTTGGCATCTACAAAGGGGGAGCTCAATTAGAGGTTTCAGCATGTAATCAGGGAGAGTATGGACAGCATAATTTATATCAAGGGAGAAAATATCTTGGTCCGCCCTTTGCCCTTGATGTCAAAGGGGGAGAGTGACTTGGTGTGGTTATTGCCATCAAGTCCAAAGGGGGAGATTGTTGGTATTATGATACATGTATGACTCAAGTGTTGTCCTTGATGGAAACTCACTAAGATAAAAGATCATAGTTCAGACTCACAGAATGAAGAAAGAAAGGTATATGCAGATTCACTATATACCAAGTCACATATATACACAGGTTCACTATATACCAAGTCATGTACACATGCAGGTTCACTATATACCAAGTCATGTACACATGCAGGTTCACTATATACCAAGTCACATATATACACAGGTTCACTATATACCAAGTAGTGTATAAACGCAAGATAACTATATACAAAGGCATGTATAAGGTACACACGCACTTTCATAGAAGGAAAGGCGCGTACATGTCAAAAAACTAAGTTTTGGTCAGTGGTATTTTGTCTGAGGTAATGACCCCAGATATTGGGTACAAGGTATTGGCCCTACATGGTTTTGGACCATGGTATTGAGAGAGGCCTAAACCTATATAAGGAGAAGAAGATCATTAGGCCAAAGTGCAAGTGTGCAAGATCTGAATATCTGATGAAGTGTGAGATCTATTATGCTGGTTATGGGTTTGTGATGCTTTGCTTGATCTGAACTACGGATGCACCTATGCGGTTGATGATGGATGATAGATCGGGATCATAAAGCTTGGAATGTATTATCATTATGTGGTTTGATCATGGATAGACTAGATTTGAATTATTGACACATGTTTTATTGTATAAATGTTATGATCTCAGTATGACTGATGTCTGGTATTGCTACAAAGTTCTGAGTTAATATTTGCAGATGTGTACACGAGTTTGCTTTGTTAAAAGCACGTATACACAAAAGTTCGGCTCATCAGAGTCACGTATACTATTTGAAGTATGATATTTGAAGTTGTAGATTGGATCTGGTTGTTGTTGCAGAGTTCTGGGTTCTGCTCTATGTTTTGGTAACTATGTTTTGATGATAGGGTTTTAGTGATTCAGAGTTGGGTGATTGGTTGATGCAATAGGTGTATTGCAGTGGTGATTGATTTTGAGATTCAATGTTGTTGATGGGTCCAGTATGAAAAGTGGTTGAAACGTGGCTTTCATATTATGGTGTTGTGATGAAACAAGAAGGTCGAAGCCTTCAGTAGGCCGACATGTACGTACTAGTAAATGGATCGGCTAGTACAAGAGCCAGGGGGTTGTAGCTCCCTTCTAGTAGAATTTGGAGGACGAGAGAAGGTTGTAGCCTTCAGTGGGTGGGTGCCTGCGTACTTGTATGAGTCTGCATCAGTACAAGATTGTAAACAGGTTTCTCTTATCTTAAAGAAAACAACAGCAGGTGGTTTTTGTCCTGCATTGGGTTTCCACCTTATATCATGGTGTTCATGTGTGCTTCTTATGTGTGATGATCTATTCTGTTTTACTGCATCTGTTTATTGTTCATATGGTTAATGAAGTTCTGATTCACTGATTAAGGATCAACATATAATGGATTAACTGAATCATAAGTTTACTGTATATACGCTAGTTGCATTAAACACAGTTGCATGTTTTCCGCCTTATAATGCTCATGTTTCTCATGAGCATTATAAGGCTGAACATTATTAACCATATGAACAGTAAACAGGAGTAGTAAAATAGAATAGATCATCACACACAAGAAGCACACATGAACACCATGACGTAAGGTGGAAACCCAATGTGGGTGAAAACCACCTGCTGCAAGTCGTCTCAATCTTCCTTTTAATAAGAAAATTCTTTTACAATGATTCTGTACTGGTGTAGTCTTATACCAGTACACATGCTTCTACCTATAGAAGGCTACAACCTTCTCTCGTTCTCCAGACTCTCCTGGAAGGGAGCTACAACCCCCTTAGATCTTGTACTAGTCGATCCATTTACTAGTACGTAGGTGCAGGCCTACTGAAATGCTCCAACCTTTACTCGTTTTCCAGCTGCTACTGGAAGGGAGCTACCACCCCCGTAGCTCTTGTACTAGTTGATGTACTAGTACGTAGGTGCCGACCTATAGAAGGAAACAACCTTCTCTTTCTTCCTCCAAGTACCACGTTTCATAAATTTTCAAACTGGATACTCATGGAACACAACATCATAATATGAAGGCCATGTTTCATCCCATTTTCATACTGGAGCCATCAATATCATTGAACCATACAATCAACCAACATCAACCTTTACATCACTCAAAACCGAATCACTGAAAACCCTAATATATAAAATCAATCAAACACTTCTCAAAATGTTGTAACTAGAAAACAGTAACAGTAACCAGACACCAATTCTGAACCCAGAACACTACAGAATTAGCTAAAACAAATTTCAAGAAAGGTCCGCAACTTCACGAATAGTAACTTGCGGACATCCGTGGCTTCTCTGTGTTGAACCTGCGGGGATCCGTATCTCCATTGCGTCGGTCCTGCGGACTTCGCGCCTGTGATGTGTAAAACCTGTGGATCTTGGCACCTACTCTGTGTCTCACCAACAAACCTCCTTACCTTCACTGTGTCTAGCCTACAGACCACCACACCTGCATTGTGTCGAGCCTACAAACCTTCACACCTATGCTGTGTCTAGCCTGCAGACCTCTGGGTATAGATGTTTTATTAGACTTCAATTACAAATATGATCATGCGCCAAAGAGATCTCGACCCATCAGTAGATACGCCTTATAATGCTCAGGTTTCTCCTTGATTTAGGTCCAGCTATAACTCACCAACTGATCACCAATATTTCAGATCTTGCTCTTCTTAAGATATTCAACACATCTATGTCTCCAGCCAAATGATCTCCTTTCCTTTTATAGACTAGGACTTACTTAAACCATGGTCCAAAACCATAGAGATCCAAAACTAGGGACCGAAAACCTGGGTTCAATACTTTAGGTGCAAAATCACAAACCAAAACCATAGGATCAAAAATTTCGGACTAAATACCATGGACCAACAATAAGATTTCCCACATGCGCGCGTTTTTCTCTGCATGAAATTCCATGTACTTTAGGTTTGCACTTTTTTTTTTCGGAACACCTATGAACATGTCCACACCCTTTGATCGGCGCACCTGCGGAACCTGCCGATGACCGCAGCTTTGTGAACAGGAACCTATGGATATCTCATTTTCTACCATTCTGAGTATTCTAATCATCAATTCTTTTCTACTGACCTGTTGCACTATGATCTATCATCTGTGTGAGTTGCCATCAAGGACAACACTTGTATCATAATGCCAACAATCTCCCCCTTTGGACTTGATGGCAAAGCTAACTTTCCATACTGAGAAATTGTCATCTGATTCCTTTGATCTGTCCTACATCCCATGTATTCTATCACATCTGATATCTCTTCTGTAGATTCATCTATTTATGTATAAGTGAGTTGTTCTTCTATGAGTGGGTTGACATCAAGTACAACACATGCATCATAATGCCAACAATCTCCCCCTTTGGACTTGATGGCAACAACACCAAATCACTCCCCCCCTTTGACATCAAGGGCAAAGGGCGGACCAAGATATTCTCTTTCCTTGATAAACATTCTACTGTCCATACTCCCCTTGAGTACCTGCTGAAATTTCTAAATGAGCTCCCCCTTAGTATATGCCAAGGTGTACCAATCTGTCCATGCTCCCTCTGAGCACATGCTGAAGTCTCTGCTCTGCTAAAGTGTGTTGTTCTTGCTCCCCTTGACTATAAGCAAGGTCTGCAAAAAGATGTTCTATAAGAAAGAACATGACTCCATACATCATAAGTGACCTTCCTATCACCAAAGACTCATACATACATCCATCTCCCAACCAAGTCGGGATACACCAGATACCAAATGTTTATACATGACTAAAATATTACATCATTCTTCCCATGCATGGAGGGTACAAATTACATCATATGAACAAATGACTATATTAGATAGAGACAAACTATTACATCATGAGTCTTGATATGATATTTATAACAGAGACCAGACATCTAAATAAGATCATGATAGTCATCAGCAACTATCATACATAATGTATGATCTGCTCCATAAGTGTCTGTCAACAACATCTAGACCAACAACCTGTATATGTTCATTAGTGAATAAGTCATCAACCTATAACAAGATATGTCTGCATCAACTTCATCCTTTTGAATAGAATTCTGCATATGACATACATAATCATTCACATTATATCATATGTGAAAAATATCACAGCCATCTCATCAAGATCTGCATGATCCAAGGATCATCACTTGGGAACATCTGCATCAATCAACATATGTAAGTATCAACCTATCATCATATAGGTAGAAACTCATCATCATTATGTCTCCAACAATGCAACTTTGAGTAATCATCCATGTATCCAGCACTATGTATCTTGAGCTCAAGATCATCAGCAACAATCCTCATCCACATGAGCACCAAGAACTATAGGAATCCTTCATCATAACTGTATTATATGATATTTATGCGATATCATCAAGTAACGAAGATGTGTATTCAAGCTTTGAATTTCTCCTTATCCTTATGAAGATCACCATGTAAGCACCATATATGCATCATCAGAGAATGAACCACAATTCTGATTTGAACACCAACTATGTAACCCCAAGATTTTGTCAAGGAAAACTCATAACCATATTATAGCAAGATATATATAAGCATCATCATCAAGGACTACTAACCATAATGCCAACAATGCATTATTAAAAGCATATCCTCCCCCTGAACCTGTGCCATCTATTTACTGTCAGATCTGATCACGCATATATCAACAAGAAGTATCAAGACATCATCATAATCAAGTTAGGATCAAGACATTTCCACACATCATTAATAGATTGTAATCAAAGAGACCATGTAATGGACTAAATCATATCAGACCCTTTCTCCTGAGCCTGTCCCTACTACTTTTCTTCAAAGTAACATATACGCGAATGTACAGAACTAACTCACGTATATCCGTGACTTCCCCTTATGAAACTTGCGTATGACATTCAGGACACTGAAGTTTTACACTTTCAGCTCCCCCTGAGTTCGTTATGTCTGCATATTGTGCTGTGCCACATCTTTCTGACTGGACTTCCTTCTTCTTCCATATTTTCAAGTGTGATGATGTTTTCTCCTTTTGGTATGGTGCCCGTACTTTGTTCCTGCATTTCTTTGCTATATGTCCAAGCTTGTTACATGCATAACATCTTACATGTTTCATATTCCTTCTGTAGCAATCAACATCTTTGTGACCAAACATATTGCAAGAAAAACAATATCCCTTAAAGTACATGGAACGTGATGATCTTTCTGTGTGATAATCTTGAACCAATATTCTTCTGCATCTAGCTGCAACATGTCCAAGATTATAACATACATAACATTCAACATTATTCATCGAAGGAGTAAAAGATTTTCTTTGAAGAATTTCTTTCCTTGGCTGTTGATGGGGTTGACCTTTCATCTCCTTGTTGAGCATTTCAGATTTTGCATTAGAGTTCCTTGTTTTACTTTGTGAACTACATTCACCATCAATAGATTCATGAAAACCAAGACTAGTTTTGATAGCAGGAGACCTTTGACTATTAAGAATATCATCCAAAATCTTAGTACTATCTTGAAATCGTAAGAGCTTATCCTTTTCTTCTACTTTATATTTTCGAATATTTACCTCATCTTGATGTTGCTCTTCCTTTTCAAGATACTACTTCTTCATGTTTTCTTCAGCTTTTCTTCCTTATTCCAACTGATGTCTTAATTCATGAACTTCATTTTCTTGTTTTTCAAGAGCTTGGAGTAGATATTTATTCTACTTCTTTGATTCTTCAAGATCTTCCTTCAGCGAGAGGATCGTGGCTTCCAACCTTTCATAGTAACTGGATCTTTCTCTGAGTTTCTTGATTGTTGTGATCCTTTCATTGACTTCATTTCTTAGTGATGTCACCTCATCCTGCAAATTTTGACATTGATTTTCCTTGTCCTTGAATAAATTCCTTACCTTGTTTCCTTCCTCTAGTTGAGCTTTTAGATTGTTAGCTTCTTCTTTGAAGGTACATTCCCTTTTGTTCAACAGATCTTGTTGATCTCTAATTTTGTCTGTAGGCCTTTTAAATTCTTCCTCTATTTGATATCTTTCTTGCTCACCCATAAGAGCAATTTCGATTGTTTCACTATCACTTTCATCATCTTCAAATGGATAGATAAGTGTATTACAAGAGGATAACAAATTCATACCTGATAGTTCTTCATTCTGAAGTGATTCTAAATCTAAAGTGCTTCTTCCACATATTCCCCATTCGATTGTCCCACTGTCATAGTTATTCTGATATGTCTTCTTCTTCTTAGGCGCTTTCTTCTTAAGCTTCTTTCCCATTGTTCTACGGATCTCCTTCAAGCGATCAAGCTTCTACCAAAGGACCTGCTCTGATACCAATTGTTGGAAATAATACTGAGAGGGGGGGGGGTGAATCAGTATTATCAGCTAAATATAACTTTTTTATTTCCACATTAAGATTTATATACGCAACTGTATGTAATGCAACAAGCATATATCCAGTAAACATATGATTCAGTTAGTTGATCCTTAATGAGTGTATTAGAACATTATTAACCATATGAACAGTAAACAGGAGCAGTAAAATAGAACAGATCATCACACACAAGAAGCACACATGAACACCATGATGTAAGGTGGAAACCCAATGTGGGTGAAAATCACCTGCTGCAAGTCATCTCAATCTTCCTTTTAATAAGAAACTTCTTTTACAATGATTCTATATTGGTGCAGACTTATACCAGTACACAGGATTCTACCTGCAGAAGGCTACAACCTTCTCTCATTCTCCAGACTCTCCTGGAAGGGAGCAACAACCCCCTTAGCTCTTGTACTAGTCGATCCATTTACTAGTGTTATCACTCAGGTTGTCCCTAGGCTCCTGTTTAGGGATACGGCCAAGGTAACCACAAACCAATATTTGGATTACAGGTTCTAGTCCACCTGCAATCAGAGAGGGCTCTCTCTTAATGATTCAACTTTGTTAACGATTTTAGGCTAGCTTTTGGCTCAAGGGTTTTTGTTTGTGTTTGGATGGCAGGTGGAGATTTCAAGCAAAGAGGCAAGGTAAGATGTGATAAGTTTCAAACCATTGGGCATGGAGTCATGGATTGAGGCTTGCTGTTGCGTTTCTTGGTCACAAGAGGATTAAGGAGCGGGATAGCCACACATGATACAATTATCAATTAACTGAAAGGATGGAATGACGATCAGAGATGAAAGGCAAAGGAGAATCTTTCATCAAACTGAAAAGAGGAGAAGTGGATGAATGGTTATCTAGGAGCAGCTAAGAATTCCTAAACTCTCATTCATATGTGAAAGAAACAGCGTAAACAGGATCATTTAAGTATACATGTTCATAACTATTTCTGATGAAAACATGAAAAAATGAAGAAATTGAACTTAAGATGTAGTTAAACAAATCCTAAGCTATTCTTCTTTTCTGCAATTTAGATGGCGGAACGGTGGTAAAACAAAATATGAAAATTAACGGAGTTGAGAGACACTTATTGAACCATGTAGAAGCACAGGAATTTCGTAATCACTCCTCGTCCAATTAAACACATCAAACAGTTTCGAAATCCATGCTTTCAGCAGTCTTTGATTATAGAAAGTATGACAATTACAGTGCGGGTCTCTGCTTGAAGAAAATGTCGAGATGCCTGAGATTAAGCAACTTCCTCGACTCACCAACCAACCCATACTCCATCTTTCAGGGTGGTATATATAAGAAAAATATCAGAAAGTCATTTATTACAATTGACCTAAATAGGTCTGCCAGAAAAGCTTTTCTAAAAACCTAAGTGTTGCTGGAATTAAATGCAGGTAAGTCCTTTGGGCTGCGCTAGAGGCAGCTGAATCAAAAGGAGTGCAAGGTGGCCCTTGGAGGCTCGATACGGTACTGCTGGAATAACTGTGCTTCGGGATCTATAGTTTCTGTTTTGGTGCAAGTTAAATGTGCAATAACCATGATTTGAAAGTTTTTGAGTGGCTTCGCCTTCTTTCTTTGACTTTGGTGGAAGGTATTAAATTTTCTCCTCATTTGGGCTGCTGTCAAGATCTTCGCTGATACTCTTTGCCACTACATTGATGGCTTCCACCGCTTGCTGATACTCTTTGACGTGCTTTTTTCCTGTTGATTTGATCTGATACTCTTTAATCTCTGTCTCTGGTCCTTTCCTGTCTTTAAACCGGATTAATTTGGCACAATCGTGCGATTTCGGGCTTTCTCGATGCAAAACGGGCCAAGGAATCAAAAGATTCCCTAAAGATTCCCCAAAATGGCCTATTTCCCATAGCGATGCGCGATTAGCGCGCGAATCGAAAACTGCCTCCGTTTCTTGTTCTGGAGCTCCGAAGTGAGATTTTTCTTCCTGCGTGAATTTTCGGTTTTTTGGCTGCTCATGTCAGCATGACGTCAGCAGTACGGCGGATGACGTCAGCCTGCTGACGTCAGCGGTGGGTCCCTAGTACAGATGTGACATGGTGGGGTGCTCATATTTTAAGGCGATGCGATGAACTTCTTCCGATGCGATCACAATATTGCGTCGGCTGGGAATGAGAAGGTATTTCATTTGGACATGCGACGCTTGTGACTGCCGATCGCCGATATCGCGATATCGCATCGGGTAACAACGGATGGGGCATAACTTATATGGCAAGAATATTGTGATATGACGATGCGATCTGGCTTGCTAGGATCTGCAGAGTGTTAAGGAAATCGGCAAGGGGTGTATTGCGGTCAGAAGGAGTAAGAATGTGCGTCAGAAGGGCACTTGAGGCCTCGGAAGGGGTCCGATAACCTAAAAAAGGGATTTTATACTTTGGAGGGAGTCCATTGTATTTAGAAGATGGTTTGAAGGGGTAGCATGAGGGCTCTTGCCAAGTTTCAGACAAACTGAGCAATTCCCGGGGGTACTTATGGTTATTTTTCAACCAGGGGGAGGGATATTTACATAGGGGATGATTTACATAGTTCTAGTAGGGGGATGGGAAAATATAGGGAGTTAAATAATAATGTCAGTAGTCAATATGGAGATGGTAAGGAAGTGCTAAGTTTGGGAGATCTTAGGCTACAATGGGGGAATAGAATCTTATAGAGAGGATATGGAATATCTTTGAGTAAAGCAGAGCTTCACCCAAGCTAATGACATGAAAATGATGGAACTTTAAGAGGTATCAAGCAGATCTTGACCTCTTTTGGGGAAATTAGTTAATGATTTGGGGGAGATGGAGAAAGGAAGTTAGTTATGCCTGTTTTTGAGCTTTTCACATAGAACTTCCTGATGATTGTGTTCTGAGTAGAGATGACACCTGAAAACTTGGAACTGATCAGCAACCTCAAAACTACCTACCTAGCCTAATTACCTAACATTTTTTCTTCTTTTGGTTTGGGTGCACTTAGACTTGCAAACCCATCATTTCAATTTTTCTTTTTCATGCTTTCCTATCTACAGACTACCCTTATTTCATCCGAGGGTCCAGATTAAGTCTTTGGGCTCCTTTGATTCTCTACCTATCTAAGAATCTGCCAAGATTAAGCTATTTGGACAAATTTTCATCCTCTATATTCTAAAATAGGAAATTTAAACCTAGGGAGACCAAGATTAAGCTGTTTGGACCTCCCTTTAACTGAAAATTGTACAACACTGGAATAACTTCTCAAAATTTGGAAGGCAGTTAAATAAAGTCTGAGTAGCCTTCTTCGCTTGGAGACTATTAAGAAAATATGGAGCATTGCAGCCTGCAAAATATGACATATTTGGTCTGAAAAATTGTCAATCATGAAATATGAGTTACCTGCTACAGCAGGAGGCTAACAGTGGCTCCACTTGGCGATGGTTTCTCCTTGTGAGAAGCCAAGAACAGCAGGTCAAATTGCCTTGTTTCTTCCGCTATGGTTGTACTTTGGACTTGTTAGTGCTGACTGTTGGTTTGATTTGATCTTTTGGATTGGGAACAACTCTTTCCTTCAATTGTGTTGCTGTTACACTGTAAAGCACTGCCTGCTTTCTTCTGCGTGCTTCATCATCATGGATTCTTACAAAAATCGAGACATTGGTATATACAAATATGTACAAAACAAAAACACCACCTGCTATTTTCAATCAAAAGGATCATTGTAGTGCTTTAGCATTCGGCCATTGACAGGGCCTTCTTCAGCTGTGCTGCCATCTAGAGACTTTAGAAAATAGGTATTATTGCTTTGCACAACGCTAATAATGTACGGAACTTTCCACAGAAAATCGAATTTTGCGTGTTTGCCCTTGTCTTCTCTTCGTGAATCACACCTTAGAACTTTGTTGCGCACCTAGAAATCCTCTGCTTTGGCCTTCTTATCAAACATCTTCTTGAGTTTTTCTTGCAGTATTTGAGCTCTGTTGAAGACTTTTTCTCTGGTTTGCTGAAGGTGAATAGTTTGATTAACTCTTCTCTGCATGTCATTCGGTTCAGCCTAAATTTCTTGCAACAATTTAATAGTAGGTATGCCCAGAGATGAAGGGAACTTGGCTTCCATGCCATATACAAGTTCATAAGGGCTCATCCCAATGGATTTCTTGGTGGAAAGTATGTCTGCCCACAGACCATTTGTGAGCTTCCTGTGCCAGTTCTTTTTGTTTTCTTCCAGTAGTTTCTTTATGATATTAATGAGGCTTTTGTTGGAAGACTCAGCCAAGCCATTACCTTGAGGGTAGTAAGCTGTGGAGTGGCCTAAGGTGATGTGGTATTTATGGAAAAAGTTGATCATTTTTTTGGACTTGAAAGCAGCAGCGTTGTCAGTGATAACTTTCTTAGGGCAGCCGAATCTAGAAAGGATATTGCTCTCAAGGAATTTGATAATGGTGGAGTCATTGGCTTGCCTACATGGGATGGCTTCAATCCACTTAGTGAAATAATCGGTGGCTGTTAAAAT